>JAVQKC010037399.1:0-17578 GCA_036025475.1 Philypnodon macrostomus
ACTGAGGCTTCCCTCTGCGTATTTCTCCTTGCAAGTGTAATATTACTAACTTGTTTTGTCCTTCCTTTGCCTTGTTAAATTATAGTATTACGGTGGGCTCTAACCAGCACCCATCATTAAGGTAATGAAAACAGCTGTGCACATACTGTGTTTAAAATGATGAAAGCAGGGGGAAAAAGTCAGATCACATCCATTGGTTTTCCAATTACAAGGGTTCAACGGAATGTGTAGTTAATGCTGGACCTGTCAAAAACCTGATTGATATGATTGGTGACTGATATGACAATTGAGAGGCGTGTAGAGCACATAGCAGTGACTCATCAGACATAGTCAAACCAACCACTACAACAGTAAAATAATGAATTGAAAAGTTTTTAGTCCATATTTAGCCACATACATAGAATTTTTGTGTTCTAAGTCTAAAACTGCCACACCACTGAATCAAACCACTAGTGGATAGTGCCTCAACAAATGTGGGAGCCAGTTTGTAAACTCTCAAATCTTGCAAGAGCTGTTTTTCACAGCTCAAAAATGTTTAACACAGGAAAAAAATAGTTATGTTGTACATTTGCCAAAGCCCCTACAGCAAAAAATATGCTAAATCTGGGTAAAGACATGGATGATGGGCTACCCTAAATAGCACTATAGCAATTTATGACAATCCATTTAGTGATGTGCTTCCCATCAGCAATAAGTGTCTTTTTACAGACAATCCCAACAACTGCAACCATTTATTTATTTCCTTTCCCTGCTGGACCATGACAAACACATCTGCCCTGTGTTATTATAACCTACTCCATTAGACTTTTCAGCTTTAGTAGTTGGGAGCTTCATCCAAACAGGAGCGGTCACACAGGTGGGCCGCGTAATGTGCTGTCCACTTGTCTTTGGTTTGTTCATAATACATTTTAATGGCGAGTGCAAACAGGGTCTTCAAGAAATGGATGATGAGACGTGAATCTCATTAGCTAGCAGATGGGGCATTTATATAACATTCTCATTCAGCCTGTCTGTTTCACTGTTTCAATCTGCTGACTCCATGCTCCTCACTACCTGCTTCTTAGCGTTCTTTTTTCTCCTTCTTCTTCTACGTCTGTTCTCATCTCTTTACATTTGGTCACACAAACGACTTCTTCTCTGGCCATCTGTTTCTGCCTGTTCCCTTCATCACGCTTGATGCTGCAGATGACCCAGCATTAGTTGTTGACCCGGTGGATTGTGGCCGTCTGATCATCTCAGCGGGGCATGTCGCCAACAGCTCGGCAAAAAAGTGTTTTACTTCTACCCGTAGCTCCCCCAATTTTAACTTTGTAAAATGTGTCCTAATGGCTGGGGAAAATGCTAATGAGGTGCAGGTTACACTAACGATTGCACTTTGAAATCCTTTAATAAGCTTTTTAGCCCAGGAAAGGAAATCAGCCGCAGGTTCAGTGGCTTCAGTGAAGTATTGTTGAAACTGTACTTTATCACTTCGAGTCTTGGGGTGGGCTATACATCTTATACATGTCATGGGCTATGAAGACTATCCCAGCAACTATGTGCCTTTGGTGGGGTAAACCCATGAGCCAAACACTGACAGACTCATTATTTATCATTACAGCATTTATGAAAGAATCCAACACACTGTTTTACTTAGAAAATTAGAAATTGACTTAGAACTTTTATATGAACCAAAGGATCTATCTTTAAAACCAAACAAATAAAAGTATTGAGCTATAATTGTGAATCCAACAACTGTACATAAAGTGAGACGCATGTTCGGCAAAAACAACAGAACAATTAGCTGAGCTTTTTGCATCATGTATCTCACTTGAAGGGTAAAACTGAAACTTTTTAAACTGTGTACGCTTACAGAGAAAATAGTTTTGACATTATTATTATTTTTAAGAAAATAAAAAATTGTCCCAACGTAGATTTTTTTAATTGACATACATAAAAATCTCATTCAGACAGTCACACATAGTACTTGAATCCTATAATTAGAAGTCAATGGTTCATTGTTGAAAAACCAAGGCACGAAAACATCCGCAGTAATAATAAAAAATGATTTAGAGCTCTTATATTCTAATGAAACATAGTCTCTAGTCATAAATGATCCACTTCAAACAAAAATACAGCGGAGACAGACAGAACGTATATGGAAGATTAATTAGCCTGGTTTATAGGATTAGACGCACACACACGCACACACACACGCACACACACGCACACACAGGGCATTCAATTAATAATTATATGGTTTTCACAACTTTTTATATTTTTCATTTTAGTGCTTACTTTTTTTTTTGCAGTAACACAATGTTCCTGCTAACTTAAGCCAATCCAAATGACAGAGATCAGCTAGACTAAAAGATAAAAAGTTCAATAAATGCACATTCAATTTAATTAAAAAAAGAGTAGCATTAGTATAACCGAGAGGTGTACAAACAGATGATGCAATCATTTAAATTAGATGATGTTACGTGAGTGTGACCATCCCACAGAGACCAGACAGGTTTAGTGTTAATTCCTTGCAAACGTCTAAGGGAGAAATGTGTGAAAACAAATGTACTAAACTAAGGCCATTTGATTACGTCTTAATACACATAAAATGCCTTTTCAAGTCTTTTGGGACATGCCTTTTTCCTCTTTGAAATCTGCAGTATAACAGTGTCATCTGCAACGTCTAAGTATGATTTAATCCACTTATTAAGGTAATCCCTTTATTGTGTGGCCATCCTTGGGGCTAATCATGTGGTTCATTATGAAGATGTCAGCGCTCAGATGAAGTGCTGTCCGGCCGTGTGCATGAGTCTATAGCTGCAGGCTGAACCAGTTCTGTCATTAACCCACACGTGTGAAACTTAAATAAGGCATGTTCACCACTAGCTCCACTAGCATAGCCCTAATGCACACCTCAGGTCAAATGTTCAACGATTTTACTATTAATATTATTATTATTCTGTTATTATCTCATTCTATTCCATTCTGCTTCAGGAAATAGGACAGAGTGTTTACTGATTCTGAATACATGGATGAACAGGATGTGAAATGACTGCAGCAAATGCATAAAATCACGATATATTGTTGGTCGCAATTAATTGTTTTAGTTTCTATATCGTATACTGCTACTTTTTAATAAGACATTTTGATTCCTTCTTTGCACTCTGGTCTGTGGTCTTTCTGAACCAGCGTTTCCAAGTGCATGTCCTCATTTGGTCACTGACACATGTCTGTTTAAGCCTGGCCAATTGAGACATTAGCAACCAGGGAAAAAACTATGATTTGCTCATAACTTGCATGATTCTGTCTGTACATGCATGATAAATGACTAGGGACAAGTGCCTTGGTGGGAAACCCCATGACAATCATACATTCTGGCAATTCTTCCAATTAGGGACAAACCTGCTTTTTATGCTGCCGTCCAAGAAATCCTACAACTGGAGAGTGAAGTCCTACAACTGGAGAGTGAAATCCTACAACTGGAGAGTGAAATCCTACAACTGGAGAGTGAAATCCTACAACTGGAGAGTGAAATCCTGCAACTGGAGAGTGAAATCCTACAACTGGAGAGTGAAATCCTACAACTGAAGAGTGAAATCCTACAACTGGAGAGTGATGCAGACCCACAACTAAAACAATATTTTTTGGCCAATTTCAAACCTTTTATGAAATTGTAATTAGGATCTATCCAGTTGTTCTGCTAAAAGTGTAACAAAAAAACTAAACAAAAAAAAGCAACATCACAGGTAAAAATACAATACTAAACAAGTATAAACTAGAAGGCACTTAGAGAGTGCAGACCTCCGCCAAGGTAGCTAATTTACCCTATCTGCACTCCTAAAATAAACTGTTTTACATAGAACCTTCTGTGGGACTGGACCCTCCAGAGAAAATAACAATTTAGTGACTTCTTTTTCTTTGTTTCTATTTGGACAACAATTCAAAATCATTCAAATCATCTTAATAATATGCGAGGTTATCAAAACCAAAACAATATCAAAACAATAATAAACCATGTCATCTGGGAAGAAGCTGAAAAGGTAGAAAGAATTTGGAATTAGCTGTTGCAGTACTGCAATTTTGGCTGCACAATATCCACAAGATGGCATCAGAAACTAGTTAATGAAACTCAGATGTCTGTCCCATTCAAGTGAATCAGAAATACTTTGAAAAATCCTGAAAATCTAAAAATCGAGTGTCATTCCTGACCTTCCCTGAAAATGTCATCCAAATCCATTCAGTAGTTTCTGAGTTAAGTCACTTACAGACGGATGGACGGACAAATGCTACCGAAAACTTTACCTCCTTGGCGGAGGTAGCAAAGGCAGATATTTTAACTCTTGATTACATCTTGAATGTTGCTTGTATGAAAACACTGTTGGCATCTGATCTAATACAAGTGCCAATAAAGGAAATTTGAATGTAGAGAGAGAATGCAGAGTGAGTGGGAGCGCGTTACCGTGGAAACCGATGCTGGGTCAGTGAGTCGGTGAGAGGCCAGCGAACCCTACACAGGATCTCTGAGTGTGTAGGTCTGAGCTATAAACAGACAGAATTGTGTGGTTTACAACATGATGGGGAGAAGAAGAGGCCTGTGTACAGAGGTAGGTAACTATAATGATATGAGGAGTTCATTATGCAGGCTGTAACTGGGTGTTGGCCAAGGAGTGGTTTATAGCTAAGTGTGTAAACCCATTCCTCATCTTTTTTATTTTTTATGTGGCATGTTCAGTACTTAGTTGGTGGTAAATCATTTTTGGTGTGCTATAGAAACGAGCTATAACCATGGCTATAACTTTACTTTAAAAGTTAGTCAGAAGAACGCCTGCTCCAGAGAGTGGTGTCTTAAGCAAGGCAAAAAATAATAGGCCTACATTTTCTGTGGAGGAACTATATTATCCACCAAACCATATTTTTTCATTCACCTCACCTAACATATCTACATTTTATTTTTGCTGTCTTATTTGAATTTAATTGAATTCAAAGCACCTATTTCAAAATGCAGTAGTATGTGCTTGTCTCTGTAGAGTCATGTGCCAAAGTGTAGTTCTCCGTATACAGTAAACCCTATAGTATGTTTAGTGTTCAAATTCAGCGTGAAGCCTGGGCATGTTTGAGCCGAGCAGACCAGCCAAGCACACTCCCCTGCCCACAGGTATTAGTATGGTTGCCATGCCAACACATTTAAATGCCTGTGATTCAGCCGCAGTCCTGCTCCAGTGGACGTTAGACTCTGGAGCATGTATCTCCACAGAACACCATACAGTCTATATAGAAATTAACTCAGCAATGCCAATTATGTTTTTAATGGCCAAATCATGATTAAATGTAGTTTACTTATTATATTAGGTAAGTGAATATCCATTATCAAGTAAAGATAAAAACAACATGTACTGGGTTGTAATAATGTTCTTCACAAACATTTAATACTAAAATTGAAATACCAAATGTGTAAAAACGCTGTAAATGAAGATAGTGAAATGATTTATGAACACAGACCCAAACTCCCAAGCCCATACCAGAAATATATTTCAGAGTAAATTGAATAAATGATATCATATA
The DNA here is from genome assembly GCA_036025475.1 of Philypnodon macrostomus. Classification (NCBI taxonomy): domain Eukaryota; kingdom Metazoa; phylum Chordata; class Actinopteri; order Gobiiformes; family Eleotridae; genus Philypnodon; species Philypnodon macrostomus. Next base: position 5,545 of record JAVQKC010037399.1, read on the forward strand.
TAAACCCTGATGGTGGATTCGATAACCGCTGGTGTGTAGCACTGGTACACTTCACGGCTGAGAAGACATCCATTAAAGTGTTTAAAAACTTTGAAACCCCATGAAGCCTCATTACGATGGAAACAAGTGGACCAGCTCAAACCAGGAGTCGATTTCTGCATTGATCCGAGTCCCGCAGGTGAACTTTACCTCCGCGACCTTGTATGGTACAGTACATCTCTCTCTCTCATCAGCTCTTCACGATGTTGTCTTTCAGTTTACATTGGGAAGAGTAGGTAAGTGTCACACACACACACACACACACACACACACAACATAAATAACTGCACAGTGGTGTGTCGGGATGACTTACGTAATGAGCTCCCCTTGTCTGAAGTGACATTAAAATAGCAGCTTCAGCTTTGCACCCTGTCTTCTCTTTGTCTTTAAAAGCACCAATTAGAGACATTTAATCACTGCTCTGCCAGTCTGCATGAGTTATACTCTCTTATACAAAGATAGAGTTAGCCTTTCATTCCCTCTGCTGTCGCTACTGAAATTATTCTGATGCATAAATCTGCAAATCTCAACATCATATTAGCGCTCAGTATCTGCTTTTTAACTTTTATCTATTGTCTGTGTGGTATTTGCCAGTACGTAGATGTGCATTTGCAGAAGTGGTGGGACAAAATATTGATATTCCAATATATCGGGATACTGTATCGGTATTGCACGCTGCAAATATGGCGGAATTTGTAATATTTTTTTATATTTCACAAAAATAAAATCTGGCAGTAATTAAATTTTGATTCTTATTTTGAGAATGTCGACTTGTTTGTGAGATATTGATACATTTAAAAAAAACTGTATTAATTCCTTTAAAAACAGTATTTGCCAGTTCAAATCTCTGGTTGGTTATTAAGACGAGGGTCATTGGGGCTGTGGGACGAGACAGTGACAGCTGCTGGTGTTAATAACGTGAATGTCTGATAGTTACAGTCCTCAGTGGAGACATCAGAGAGAGTCAAACAGCTTCTTAAATACAAGGAAACTATAGAGGTTTCACTGCTGAAATAAAATGGCTGAATTGGGAGTATTTAACAGTGAAATTAATATTCTCCTCTATGTGGAAGCATCATACGGGCAATTGTAAAACCTGTGTGGATTCATTTGCTCAACAAGAATGACATTCGAAAAGTGACCGTAAAGTCTTTGAGTTAAGTTCATTTTACAATCCGTGTTCCATCATGTGTTAAAGATTTGTGAATGTTTCCCTTTGCCGTCTACAAAAGTAGATCAGGCGCTAAATCAACCACACACTGATGTTAAATTTAGTATCTGACAAAACCACACCTTTATAAATTCTTCTGCATGATGACTGAGAAAATGGTTCTTTACTTAACAAAATGTGCAGATCTTGGGTCTGGTCTTGACAGTTCGGCTCATTCCCTATTCTTCTTCTATCCCTTATTCACTGCCCTGTCAAATAAAAGCCATTTAAATGAAAACTAACAAAATAACTAAGAATACATTAGAGCACATTCAGCATACTGAGCACAGAAAAGTATTGACGACAGATTACTAACATCATATCTCTTGTTTTGGCTGAGGAATCTATAAGCTTTTCAACTCTTTTGGTGATGTTGCCTTGTCGGGAGAGCCTCTGGTGATGTGCAGTGTGAAATCACTTCGGTATCAGTGGGCCATCGGAGACATAGGATAGTGTGCAACTGTCATCCCACAGCTCTTTGGTCATAATCTCTTTAAAAACTCCCTCACAGGTCCACGCCACGGTACCCTCTGCTTTAGTCACTGCTGGATATAAACGCCTCACCTCTGGCTGTTTCCCAGAAGTGCTTTGAAACAGAGGCAGTGTCCTAAAGAGACCCCCCGCTCATCCATCCCGCCCTCTGAACCCCGTCACAACCTCCAAATTACCTTCCACTGCGGAGGTCACGGAGCAAAATTGTAGCTAAAACACTTTCAGACTAGATAATGGTGATAAGATCTTCATTCATTTTCACTCTGCTGCTGCTGCTCTGGGCTGGCTGCAGAAAAAATGGACACTGGAACAGGAGGCCCACAGATAAACTGCACAAAGACCAAAAGAGAAACCGCTCCAGTGGCCAGAAATGAGAGTGAATTGAAGAGTGGAAAACTGCAATGGCAAAATACAAATACACAAACATCCAGAAGGCATTTTAGGACAGAACATCTAACAATGCAGTTTCACATAATACTCTATCACTCCCTATATACACAAGACAATAAATAGTCCTTTTTACTGATGGCACGACTAAAACTTAATTGTAGAATAGACACGTAATGCACATATAAAGTGTGCAAAAGACTAAACACTATTGGAGATACATTTACACCACAAAAATCACACTCCATATGTTTTCACTCCATAAATTCCCAATGTTGATAATGGATTGTTTAGAATAATTGTCATTATCTCCAACAGTATGCCCTAACTAGACAAAAGTTACATGGATACCTTTAAGAACATTAACAACAAAAACACATATACAAGCTACAACCAGGTTATATAACAATGAAAATTGGGTAAATTATGGAATACTTATACTTAAAATCCGTTTCTACATGGGATATAGGTATCAATGAAGAGAGCATATACCCCTGAACTAAAGTGTTGTTAGATGGGACCAATGGTTTATGCCTCTTGTTAAAACATATTCAAGTTTTACAAAGAGTCTATTGTGGCCAGTAAGTTTCAACACTAAAAAAGCTGTACTCTGTATTTTTATAGAAGCATTATTTTGCCAGGTTTGTCTGATTTAAACACCCCCCTGATATGTATATCTTTGTGCTGTTTGTTTTCTCTGGCAGAGTTTTAAAAGTTATTGCAATTGTAAAGATAAAAATACAAAAGTTATATGAAAAATGCACATGATTTTACTAAGACTTTCTCTGCTTGCAAAACCTTGTAAAGTGACTTTAACTACAAAAGCCTGAAGTTGATTTAATACAAATACTAAATGGCTACCCACACAGTTGAGGATGAGGATAACGTGAGGCTGGATCAGGGCTGGAGCGAGTCAGCAGCAGGCAGACAGCTGACTGGCCCAGAGCACTGTACGTGTGTGTGTCTCAGCAAAGGGTGTGCATGGCCACGAGGGTTTCAGTTTAGTCCATCTGTTGTTCTCTGTCCGCCTCAAGGCAACGGCATGACAGACAGAGACAAAGAGAGAAGCGGGGGAAGCAGGAGGAAAAAAGATGAACAGATATGCAAGGAGGAGGTAGTAGGTGTGTGTGTGTGTGAGTGAGTGAGTGAGTGAGTGAGTGAGTGAGTGTGTGAAACCCGGGGCGCTGCTGCTGTCAGGGCATCTCGATGGAGCCCAGATGGAGACTCAACAGAACACATTAGTCCACTTGGCGGGCTCATACGCAGAAGTTCAGGCACATTCAGAGATTCGGTCTAATTCTCTTGACACTGGCATCACCTGAGCCCAGACAAGATTTCTGCTCCACTGCTGCAGTCATTTGAATCCTACGGAAAGCTGGAACAGGGCTGTTATGGTTCTATTCTCTTTAAGGCTGTTTTTCCCCACAGCGGACACGTCTGCTCATTCTATGCCAATGCAACCAATGTAAATTATGAGCAAGCTGTATGTAATTTCAGTTCCTGAGAAGTTTAGCGTCTCAGCAAACATAACAACTCAGACAAGAGTAAATGAAACAAAACACAGATATGAGAAGAAACATCATTTCAGTCCAGTTAGCATAGCAGGACCCCGTTAATTTTACTTAACTGTTCCCATTTAATGGACGTACAGCTTACCAGTGTTGCAAAGGAGAGAGATTGGGTCTAATTCTCTCGACACTAGCATCACCTGAACCGCCGCAAAATTTCTGCTCCTCTTCAGGAAAGCTCGAACGGGGCCGTTATCGTGCCTTTAGTAGTTATCTCAAAAAATATTTGTATTGAATAGGAACAGGAAGATGAACAAGTCCCACACCGGGACCAGAGATTCTGCTGAGAACTTCCAAAGAGGTGCCTATATCTGATGCAAGAAAGAGTGAACAGGAGAGATGAGGGAGTGAGAATGTGTATGCTCTGTTTTTTAAGTAAGTATATCCCTAAGTGCTCAATCCTCCAGGTCCCTTATCTCCAGAAGGTGTTTGTCACACTTCTAAGATTTGTCTAATAGATTTTATTAACAATGACTTAATAAGGTCACCTTGGACTTCTGTGACATGTCAAAGTATGAGGTACACTCACCAGCCACATTATTAGATTGAAATATCAAGTATAATGTCAAGTAACAGCCTATCACATTGCATCAAGCCAGTGGATTTAGCCACATTTAAAAATCAAGAAATAATGTGACTTAAATAACTTTATAAATGGGGTGATTGTTGGTGCCAGGTGGGCCATTTTGAGTGTTTCAAAAAAAAATAATGATACTGGAATGGCCACATTAAGTATCCAGCGTGCAGCAGTTTTGTGAACGTACATGCCGAGGTCAGAGAGTCAGATAAAAAGGTCAACTCATATAACCTCACCTTACATCAAGTTTTGCAAAAGACCATCAAGACAAAACATTAATTATGATACAGCAGAAGAATAATATGGTGTGACCTAAAAGTGAATATACTGTAGTTTCTTCCTCCTACCTACGTGTGTCTGTTCTGTGACAGATTATTTTTCAGATGGCCTATAATAATAATAAACCAAAGAAGAAACAAGTTCCTTCACAGAGCTGAATATCTGCTTCTGCTCAGCTCCGTGTCTGGAAAATATCATTGCAAAGCTCAAGGTACAGCATCGCTCTCACCGGGATATGTCACGCAGTTTAGAGCAACTATTAGGGAAAATCACCTCTTTCTGCTAGACTGAAGAAACAGCAGAGAGAAGAATTTAAGGCAGTTTTACTAACAGAGCCACAGCTGAGAGCGAGGAGCAGCCGCCAACAACACACTGTGTAGAAATCATCTGTCTTGTTTAAGAACACAAGATTGAACATTTCTATGAACTGATGTGTATTGGAAGTGGGCACTTTTCTTATTTGGGGAACACAGTCCATCACTTAAAGCTGTATTCTAGAGGTTTTATAATTGACTATCTGACCCTTAACGATGATGTATCTGTTATATTTAAAGACCTTTTTAACTTTCAACATCATTAGCTGGTCTACACCACGGGTCAACATTGAATAATTAGCTGCCAATAGATGAGAACCTCTCCCTTTAATTGCAGCTATGTTGGCTTTGTATTGGTTTCCTCCTCCGCCTTTGACACACACAGTTGTAAGTTCAGGTCCCTCAAGGACTGACAAAATCTTTAGTAATCTTTAGTATGTTGCATCTGGTGTAAAAAAAACAAAACAAAGCAAAGCAAAGCAAGTCGAAACTGCAAACGAGCGTCCGGAAATGATACCAGTCAATAAGTTGTTGAAATGAGATGCCCACTCCATTTGAGCCCTGTTTTGACTCTATAAGTATTAGGAATATTGGATGTTGTACTGCCCAACAAATTCAATCAAATTTGCTTAGAGAGCCCCACAGAGCAATCAACAAATATAAAAATCATAAATGCAGTGGTTATTGGGGCTGAGGTTGAACTGAGAACTACAGGAAGTTTGCAGTGGTTGATGGTGGTGGTAGGTGGTGGTGACTAGCTTTGTGATATGTAAAATTACAATTGGCTGAGAGGCACTGATTTGAGTCTTTGGGTTATGAGCCCGAGAAAAGCAGCTTAAAAAGTGCACCCAAAAAGGTAGTTTGCCAATGAACCAGCCGAGTAGATCTCTAATGTGTTCTCAACAGCTGGCTTTCTGTTGCTGTTTGGCTACGATATGGATAGTTTATTATCAAAGTCTGCAACATCAACTCAAAATTGCATGTACCAGGGTAAACAAAATCTCTAAAGCTATCTGCATGTAATGGCACCAATATGTTTGCAGCAAATACTTGCAATGTTTTGGTTATGTCTAGGACAGCCTTATAAATAATGTTATTAAACCCAATGGAAATATTTGTGGCAAAGAATCAGGGCAACATAAACATTGCACAAAACATGGTCTGGTGTGTTTTAATGAATGGGATGTGTGAGCGAATCATGGAAGAGAATTGTTACTTTGTTAATTAAAAATGTAAAATGACTTTGGAAACTCCAGGACATGTGTGAGAGCACATTATAAAAGCCAGTAAAGGTGACATAAAGGTGGAGTCATGTATGAAAGATGGCAGTGGAGGGAATATTACAGGGCAAAGTCATTAACACTGCCTGACGTTTAGATCTATTCAAAGCAACCTGGATGTGCCTTTGTAGTAGATGAATGTGAATATCTGGACGCTATGGACAGGCAGATGGACATCCGAAAGAAGAGCCCCTAGAGTGACCCAAATCTAAATGACTCAATTATTCTTTACAGTTGTGTGTATATTCTGCAGTTTCGCCTCGGTCCCTTTAAACTTGACTATCTCAGCTCATCATTTTTCCCTCGGTCTCTCAGGGGAGCTTGATGCCCTGCATGACAACAGATGGAGCCCTGAGCCCTGCGGCATTGGGACCACACTCATATGCACACGCACAAAGGGCTGGCAGCAGTGTGTAAGGGCAAGAGGCAAGCTGTGGTAAAGACTGCTGTCAACATCAGTATGAATGCATTCACACTTATACAGTCAAATCCATGTGAGTATATGTACATAAAAGAGTTGAATACACACAATAGATTCATAACAGGAGAATGCACTCTAAAGAAGTAACTGATAAAAATGACAATGAAGTAGACTGCACAATTACACTCAAAATGTCATTTTTTATTGTGTGGGTTATTGAAACTGGGTGCAGTAATTTGCTGTACTGCGAAATTATCATTATTATCATAATTGAGAAATGATTTTTGACACAAGAAACGTTTTTGCTTTTCTTGTGTTTAAGTCAAAACTCTCATAAACAATTACATCTCAGTCATAAATTTAAAAAGCCATTCTATTGGTTAAGAAAGCCTAAATATATTGCTTACCAATCATAATGCCACATTCAACATCACATACTACAGCTTGTTACAATGTTTTGCAGTCTACTATTTTATGAAGTGAAAAGAAAGTCTTCCAAAAAAGTAAATACAGTATTTAGAAATTAGTCACAGTTCAGAAAGTTCTAAACTAGAGAAGAACCAGTAAGCTACCGCTAATCCTATTTCAAAGCAAGCTCATAGTATTTGAAAGGCTCAAAGACAGATGCTTTGAATGATCCTGTAAATGATCTAATATAAAACGAGGTCATCTTTGTATGAACGCGCAAGAGAGCTGTCAGACACACTCAGCCAACACACGTAATTGAGCTGTTATTCATCTATAAAATATGTGTAACTTAAAGTAAAACAAACAATATTCTTCAAACGGTTGTGTGACAGAAAGATTTAAAAAGGAAACAAAAAAGCTGTAAATATTGAGACTTTTTCAGAAAATGAGTCAATTAGAGCTTAGTGGTTGTGTGATTGGTGTTCAATGGTGGTCGGAGGGACAGACTGGCTGCCGGCTGCCAGTAAGATTTTAATATACAAAGCCATATATATATATATATATATATATTAACACAACACTGTGATGTAAAATTTAAATCAAACAATTGTGTGTTTTTAAAAAGTCACATTTAAACTTGATTTAAATCCACCAGTTACAAACACTAAACATTTTCTGGTACCCTATGCCCCTTAATCATATCAAAAGAAAGAATTCAGCACAAAATCTGCCTGTACATTAAAGGTTACATCCAATTGCAGGTGACAAGCTCAATACTATTCCTGTGCACCTGTGTTTGTGGCAATGAAAGGAATGAACACTATCCAATCAATTTGCAATTACTCCAAATAGATGAAATTCTTTTTTATACAAATTGCTTTTGCCAAATAAACTCAGGCAATTTGGGTAACTAATGTGTTTTCAATGAACTATAAACAGTACTTGGGAAAAACATGTTATTACTTTATTTTTCTGTTGCATGTATGAAATAATGGAAGAAAACCAATGTTGCAATTGCAGTTCAATCAAATTAATTTTCAATCATCAAAATTACATGGTTCGTTATAGAAGATAATACCTGCTATTGGTTAGGGCTTAACAATGAACTATTCAGGAATGTATTTTCTTTCGCTTATTTCCATTATGCGATGCAGATGAACGGAGCCTTCCTACGGGTGTTTATCTGGGTACACCAGGTGGCCAGATAGTCGTTGGGCTGACATGAGACATTCACTCACTAGGGGCAAATAAGAGTTACCAATTCTCCTAGCGCATTCAAGCTAGAGGACCCAGAGTGAATTAACATGAGGAGCACATGCAGACTCCACTCAGAAAGGTTGCTGTCGAGCGGCCCGAATATTGAACTCACAAGCTCAGGAGCGCTAAACCCACCAGCTACGATGCACATCACTACAACTAAACTTTTTAAGTGTTTTGTGAGTTTTATTAGTATTATAATTAAAATTCATTCATCACCATAGTGTTTTCTCGAGGTAAGGCAGGGGCATAGTGGGCATGTGAAACCACCTTTTTGCCCAAGCGTGGTCCGTGGCTGTAAATGCAGTTAATATTGGTGTAAAGGTCACCAAAGGGAAGTAAATGTCAAAGCTAATCTGAGATGATGGAACAAACAGGAAGCTCACACTCAAAGAGAATGTGTAATGTGATGAATTAATGTGGACGCAGAGGAAGTGCCTGACAAATGAAATATGGAGCCTTAGTGATCATATTAATGGAGATTGGGGCGTGGAGTGGAGTAGTGGAATTGCACTACTGTGACGTGGATAATTGATTCTATCGAGACAAGTGTAAATGCACAAACAATTATAAGGACAGCAGAAGAAACAGCAGGGGGAAGATAAGCCAGCGAGCCTTATGGAAATTGCTCATTAACTGGACTGTGAGGACATCGTTTCTGCTTAGGTGTTGTTTTTCTGCCTACTTTGGGGGCAATGGGGAATATTTGCTTGACAGGCTTCAATTCAATTTTATTTGTATAGCCCTATATCACAACAACGTTTCCTTGGAGGGCTTCACAAAAAGAGTAAACAAATCAGTACAACTATAACCTCTACTGTGAAAAGGTATTTTCATAATGTCATATTCAAAATTGAAAAGCCATAACACAGTATTATGTTACAGATACCTGGTAGAATTTGGATGGCCCTAATACTTACATTAAATTTAAATTCATTCAATATTCTTATTCTTATTTAATCTTGTTTTACAATTGAACAACGCATCCAGAACAGAGATTTCTTTTGCATAAGTTAATCAGTCAAACCATGACCACAGACAGAAATCCTCTTTGATCACTCTCAGTTCAACTTCTCACTATTGTTGTGCTTTTAATTTGAAGTTTCTCCAAACTTTTATTTCAGGATGATATTCAATTCTAAATGAAGTGCTCACTACAAACACAAGCAGCTGAAATACAATTTAAAAAGGTGTCAAAAGCTTGGCACAATAATAAATCAAGTTGTAAAACTAAAACTGAAAGTGACATTTCCCTTCCTTCAGTTTCCACCGGCGTGACTCTTCAAAGACATTCACTTCAATAGACACTTCAGATTCTTTCTGCATTCAAGCAGAGCCCCAACTCTTTCAACCACACACATTAACGGACAACTCATTTAAGTTCCTCGATTGTTTTCTGTTTGTGATTGTGTATAAAATACAATTAGAGCACACTCGGACAAAGCTCCCTTTTTAATCATGCATCAGCTAATGGTCAGGTCAGGACCAAGGATCAAATGAATGCATTTTACTCACAGTTGTAATCAAATGTAGTATATACATTGACTAATTAGATTCAAAAATAGAATGAACTGCATCATACTGATTTCCAAATAATACATTTATTTGGTCTTTCTTTAGTGTTTAGACTACTGTAGGTTGTGGGTCTAAGCATGGACTCTGACAATTTGCCTAATGTATTTACTTGATTTCCTGTCCCTACTAAAGCACCATTATATAGCCTTGAAAGCACTGAAAAGTAAATAAAGCTCTTCTTTGATTGCACCAAACCTTATCTAATTGCCACACTGAAAAAGTCAAAAGAGTATGATTGTTAACAAATCTCCTATACACATTTTTTGCTCAAAACACTGCACCCACATCTAAAACCTCTGGATAAACTGAATACACTTGAAGAAAAGGCCCAGAGTCTCTCCTTTACCCTGCACAGATTGATGAAGCGGGCAGTAGCCGATTGAAAAAAAAATAAAGGTTTGGCTGACTTCCCTAAAGTGGTCAAAGGGTTTCTTTTCACATTTCCAAATAACAGGGGACACACAGTTAATAGTGGGGATTTAGAGAGAAGAGCAAAACAAAACCCTGTGCAGCCAGATAACATGGAGGCAGAGCTGATTTACTGTTACTACATGAACCCATATACTATAAATGTATTTCCAACTGAACAGAAGAAAAGAAACTAATCAAAACCAAATATATGGCCATACTTTTGAAAAATATTGTGGTGTACATTTTTGGTCACACTACTAGATGCAAGAAAAGGGGAATAAGCCTTACCGAGCTTGGGCAGTGAGTACTGGACTTGGAAGTAGTCCTGGTAGAATCCCAGGAGCCTCTTGGTAATGTGGAGAGCATAGTCGCCCGCTCCGCTGGAGATGGCATCGGGCCGAGCATAAAGTCGGATCTACAACAGGCAAAGAGATAGAAAAAGCATTAGACTCCTTTCAATGGAAATATACAGCTGACGATAGTGGAGATTGAATAAGCAAAGAGGAATATATATATTGTTTTGATATACCCAAGGAAATTCAGTTAGATGAGATACAGCACTCGCATAATGTTGGTCATGAAAAGTTTAAGCCACTGTTTCACTAATTAATCTTTGGAGTAATGGATAGTTTAGTTGTACAGAGACAGGGACTCAATTTGGAAGAAATGTGAAACCCTACAAGACAAAGAGAAATGGAATCAGGCCAGTCTCGGGCAGGTCAGGTCTACAGAGATTATAGCAAGAGCTTGAGACTTGAGATTATGTTCAGCTTTACAGATAAAATAATGAACTCTCAAATGGAGTCTTTACGGCTTCTACACAAAAATGAATTGAATTTACCTTGTCTTGACAGACACAGGAATAGACAAATCACTGGGTCATGGTGATGCAATCAAAGTCTTTGAAAATATTAAGCTGAAAGCTTGAAGTGTGGAAGCCGCAAGAATAAAGTGTGTTGGCTAGATACTGTAAAACCTAATAATAGGAGCACATTTCAGCATCATGCGTGTTGCTGATGTTTTACCAGGCTCACTTATCAAAACTCACTTAACTTTAGCTTGTATCTTAGTTACTGACAAAAAAATGTAATTGTTGCCAGTGTTTTGTGTATAGCCATGGTTTAAGATGATTGTGATTTAAGTTTACTAATCATGAATGTTAATCTATTATGTAGTAATTGTTGTTGTAGTTAGGGCCAAAAATAATTTGCAATCAGACTGTGAACACTGTGTAAACAAAAAACTTTAGATTGCAGAATTTAATTATGGTATACAGAAAGTATAGGCTACTGATGAGTTTGTAATACAGTATATTAATAATAAAAAATAGGCTAAGAAATATTTAAACTGTGTATTAAGAATTTATGCAACGTCATTTGTATATCTCAGCCTTATTTGAAGTAATTTTACCACCTGTGAAATACTTTACTTACACCTTATTTAATCCTACCTGCACCTTGCATTTTTATTGTACTTATTTTTTATTATATGTTTATTATATTGTTTACTTATTTCTTTTTGCAAACACTTTTTTACCATGTACTATTACTGCATGCTACTAGTACTTCTTGATTATCTTAGCGAGTCTAACGGTTCTTCCGATCCAAAGCATTTCATTGCATTGTTAACCTTGTGTTGAACCTGCATATGACAAAAAACAAAAGTTGAAGTTGAAGTAGTTCTAAAAACATTTGTTGATTCATTTGTTTATCAATTATTTTGTTGATTAAAAAAATGAAAAAAAAAAAAAATAAATAAATAAATAAATAAATAAATATATATATATATTTATATATATATATATATATATTGTACT
>JAVQKC010037401.1:0-12923 GCA_036025475.1 Philypnodon macrostomus
CACATTGGAGCAGAGGGGCAGACAGACAGACAGCCAAGACAATCAGCCAGACAGACACTGGTGAGAGAGTAATAGAAGTCCACACAGACAGACAGACAGACACTGGTGAGAGAGTAATAGAAGTCCACACAGACACACGGACAGACAGACACTGGAACAGAAGTACAGACAGACAGTGCTGTGGTGGAGCCAATTTAAACACAGGTCAAACTCTGACCTCCACTCAACAATAATAAGGCAAAGCCCCACCATTATTACCAAAATCCTACAGTTTAACCCAAGCATGACTTCCTCCAAAGTTAAAACTATGCATGATACATGATGACCAAAGTACATTATTATTACATCAACAAATCAATTCATTAAAACAGCATGTATACTGGTACAGTCTAACAAATAAGATGGCACCACAACTCCATGTTTAAACAGTATAGCTCTTGAAGAATATTTTCCTTTACAAAAGTTAATGTTAACACTGATGTCTTCTTCAAAGAAATGCAGTAAGTCTACTATAACTGCAGAATAAATGTATAACTAGATTAGAGCTATAATAAACTAAAAACGTTTTAATTAGTTCAGCATTATAATGTAATGTTCTGTTGATCCATATATATATCCAGAGATAATTCTTATAGCATCATCTGTAATGTAATTAAAACAGCTTGTTTGCTTCTATGTTCAGTCATACAGTAAATGCCAGTGAAATGCAGTGTTTGTCTCAGCTTGGCATTATAACATCAACATGAATGAAGGTGATAATTTGTAATTAATAGAAATGGCAGGTAAGATAAACATTCAGCAAACATGGCTTTCTACAGTTGGATTCTTGATATACATCTTCTCATTTTAAACTTTAAAACAACCTTTATAGAAGCCAGGGGAACACATAGGTGAAGAGTAAGACATACAAAATGAAAAATTACTAATAAGGTCACTGATCTTGTAATATTTTCTCTTGTTCTGGTTACTCCCTGCGCTGACATACTAACAGGAAATCATTCACTCCTACATCTATTCACTACCATCTACATATACACATTTCTAAACAATCATTTATTCCCCTTAACTCTAGTTCCTAAACAATAGTGACCTTATTTCTGGTGTTGCTGGTGTTGTGAACTGAACCTGCTGATATACATTTGCAGTGGCTTACTTGTGACCCCTTTGCTTTGCTGTACTTTCTGCATAATGTATTCTAATATACCAAGAACTTACAGTGGCTGAAGTATTCTCCATAAACAAAGTGGACAATTTGTGTTGTTTTTGACCCTGCTGCGGCACACTTCCCCAGAGAGGGTAAATAACTACAGTTCACAATAAAGCAGAAGACCCCCATTGTTTTGACTAAATGATTGTAAGCTGCTTGTACAAACCCTGGTTGGGAAAGAGGTTGAGATGTTAGCGGGAGGAGAATTATCGGTTCCTCTGCGTAGTCTGTTTTCTATATTCGTCCTCTAAATTGATTTTTGTTTTGTTGCCTCTTGTTGCTTTGTCGATTGGGTGTCCACGGGAGGAGGAATGGGAGGAGGAGGGCCTGGAGTCCCCCGTGGCCAATTTTCTCAACCAAGCCACAACAGCGCGGTCGCAAATTAAACTGTCATAACGCCCATAACCACAATTAATGACCGGGATTAGGGGTCTGAAATCTGCATTACTGAACACCTTTAGGCGCACACATGAGCTCTTAAGCACAGAACAAGGAGGAGAGGGGAGGAGGGGGCAGGGAAAGAGCAGCTAAGATAGAGGACAAAACAAAAGAAAGAGAATTGTGTCTGGTTTAGAGACAGAACAGAAGAAGAAGGTCATTTGGTCTCATTCCCATGGTGTAATGCTGTAGAGCTATGCCGAAGTTAGCCCAGCTGGCCAGCATATCATCTGCTGAGGCTTATGGCACCCTTTAGTATCTAGATTGATGAGGTGGGTTTGCTGGATGCATACAAAATGATCAGGGATGGTAAGCGTTATAGTGATTCACACACAAAGTAGACAAGAACATAACTTACTAATATTGAATAAAGGTTTACCATTGATTTGGCTAGGTCATGGCTTTATAGTTTTGGGTGGCATCTAGTGGCCAACTACATATTGTAAATTCTTCCACATAGTCTAAACCCTACTGAAAAACAAAAGGAAACTTTGATAGTGACTTTATAAGAAAAATAAATCAGTGATGTTCTATATAGCATTGTGTATCTATTTCTCCTATGCAAATGCAAGGTTGTTCTGAACTACTGAAAGCTTAAGTTTGACTATTTTGCACCGAAACAGCGTATTGGAAGACAAAGCGATATATATTTATCAGCTAACTGGGTATTTCTATTCATTCTATTTGTATAACATAATGCATACTCAAACCAGGACACACCTCTTAATTATTAAATCCTTCTCGTCTTAGCTCTGCAATAGCTACTTGGCTTAACTTTGGTGACTAATACCAAATGTTGCAACAATCTGTGTCCCCCCGAATATTGCCACAGAGGTCAAAAAGGCCTAGAGATAAAAAGTGCATGAATTTCTTTGCCTGGATATTGACTTGAAAAATGTTGGTTGAAATAAAACAACTGATCTCTCCTTTGACATGAATAGCAGTTATTATTACCTATGCCAAGGAGGTAATGTTTTCACATCCTTTTGTCTGTTTATTTGTTAGCATCTTCGCGCAAAAAGTACTGAACGGATTTGGATGAAATTTTATGAAAAGGTCAGGAATGACACAAGGAACAATTAGATTTCAGGATCCGGATCACCGTCTGGATCCAGGATTTTTTTGAAAGAATGGCATCTTTTAGCAACTTTACCCAAAAATCTTAATCCTTACAGGTGTTGTCTCACTTTAGCTTATTGTACAATGGCAGCTGGGGTTTATTTCTACCATAAATAGAGTTAGAGTTAGTTGCTCAATAAATGAGAGTAAAAAGTATCTCAGTTGAGTCAAAAGGACAAGATTTTCAGTGAATAGGTCAATTAAATGCGTCCTCACCCAAAGCAGTGCCATACCAATGACAGGAAGCACACATTTAGCAGGTAAACGGAATTACTTAAACAGAGGCTCCACTATTTACTGCACCTGCACTGTATAATGACTGGTAACACTTGCTGAATAGGCTTTGGAGACTTAGACTACCAAATAGGCTACAAAAATAAAGAATTATTATTAATAAATAAACTAACTATAGCAATCCTGATCCTGGTAGTTAACTCCTCAATCCAATCCCCTAGTTGACTGAATAAACTCACCACCACTATACTTGTATGTTAGACTGGCGGTCACAGTCCAGGCTGCCCCCCGCCTCAGGCCCATAGTTGAAAAAAAAATCATCAAATGTGAAAATGAGAATTATTATGAAATATGAATTACATGGACGATACATTCTCTGAGCTGTGTGTGTCTGTGCTGAGGTTTATGTACTTAATTGGCTAAATAATTTAAAAATTGTAAAATAAAAAGATTTTTGAAGATAATAGGAAGCAGATGCCAGCATTCTCCAACAGTGAAGTTAGAATAAATGAAAAACTGATTCAGAAGCATTTGCATACTGCCTGTGTGAAAGGGAATAAGCAAATGCATAAACAAATTGAAATATTTCTCTCCAGAGACAATCTGACAAAATAACTATTGGCTGGACGCTAAAACAAAGGAAAGTCATAAAGGTTTTTTTTAACATAGAAAGGACACAGTGGTGGAGCTCTGCAGCAGTTGTCAAAATGGAATGAATTTAAATGGAAATAATAACTTAATGTTTATGCACATTGTTTTACATTTAGAGACTCGGTAAGCAAAATGGCCCAGTGTTAAAAATCCTACATGCAGGCGTTCCCCTTTCTATTTACTAAAAACCTTATAAAATGTATATCTAGTAAATATTAAGTCTATGGCCATAGTAAATCAACTTCAGTGCTTTACTGAGACTAGCCACTTTATAATTGAATCTTTCTTCCACAAGCTATATTTTTAATATTCTTTTGGTGGACAAGCCAGATTCACTAAGGGAATGCTAACGGAACATTGAACACCACAAAGTTACTAAGTGATTTTTGATTGAGAAATATGTAGAAATTGTATTTGGGTGGTATATTAAAAAGAATGGTCTTCTCTAACTCAAAACCTGCTAATTTTTCAGTAATGGTGTGCTATCAGTTTCAGATAATCTGGGAAGCACTATTTGAGGTTCGCCAGGTGCATATGCAAAGGTGTGCGTGTGAATGTAACAGTAACAGGTGCAGGCGTCTCTCTGTACCTTGTCAGCTGCAGACAGCGGGTCATCGGCCATTTTGTCCAGGTTGGGGGCCGCGCCTGTGTAGATGAAGACCACTTTCTCTTTGAAGACATCTGCTTCAGTGTTATTTATCTCCACACAGCCCTGAACGAAAGAAGGGGATAGCACACACAAGGTTTAACAGAATAAAGGGCACAAGAAGAGAAGACATATGCTTTGACTATCCTTCAAAAGCAGCTCTTTTTATCTCGCCTGAATATTCCTTCCTGGATTCAACTCACATATGGGGGCAGATACTAAACAGGTGTCATAAAAACCTTTGAACTGTGTGAAAATGCCTGACAAAACTGAAATTACTCATCCCCTTATTTATTTATTTTCGTCTGATTCTTGAAAATTAATCCTATTCCTTGACAGCACCAGAGGACACAAAATAGTTAGACATTATCGCTCGCCTGCACAGTGAGGGTAACCTGAGCCTTTTCCGCCGCACTCAGAGGCAGAACAAAGCATAAACCAATTATAACAGCGTTTTAACGTCGCCACGGTGACCGGCGGCATTTTAGCAGGGTCAAGCTGGGTGTAGCAACAGCTTAGTGCATTTGTGTCAACTCTGACCACTCCACAAAAAAACAAACGCACACAAATATAATAAAAAAGGAGAGAGATAGCAGCTGGGTCGCACTGGCCAGGCACACTGATATTTAATAAGCAGCTCACACAATCTTTCACATGAGAATTCATAAACATTGCCCCATGCATGTACTAAACTCATCCATGTTTCACAGTATAGTGTTCAGCCCATGTGTAACCCACCATAGACTCAAAGGCTGATAAAGGTCCTAATATAAATACAATTAAGTGTGCTGATCACACCAAGTTCCTCTACTACAGCACATAGTAGCAGAATTTCTATTATCTATATGCTCCTGAAAGGATTAGTGCCTCAGCATACGGGATTACTCAAACATGTGAATGAGGGGGAAATAATCTAGGTTTTTGAAAGAAATGGGCCCCTTTAAATTAATTTTTAAAAAGACAGATTTTACGGTGTTAATGTTTTTTGATTAGAACTCGTGTTGGAGAGTTAATAAGATCAAGGAGATAAATAGGGGCACAACAGCAAGTTAGCAAAGCCACATGAGGACCACACTTGTTTTTCCTGTTTTGAAGTGGGCCGAATGTGCCTCGTAAACAGACATAAGCCTCCTGTAGTTACACTGTCTAAACCCTGGCCTCTATTCTCAGAGCTCTCCTCTATTAGACTGATTCTTTATGAGCTCATTTGTCTCTGCTCTATAGAGTGCTGCTGCAGAGGCGACTTAACCCTTGGATGTGTTTTTGCCAAAGTCATGCGGGACATAGCCCACCATCTCTCTGGCTTTCCTATTCTGATGAAGACGCCCACTTAAACAGCAATTAAGATGCATTTCCTGGCTCTGCGCTTCATAATTTCCCCATTCGAGGCGAGTCGGGCATCAATATTCCGCTGACGTGACGGCTAAATCACAGCGGTTCAATCTCAAACGCTTACTATCAGATGAACACAACCGACTGTGGCGTGAAGGTTTATCTGGCTCACACAAGCACACATTCAAATAGATACACAGCAAACAGACATCATGGAGGACAAATAAAGGAAAGTGATGGGCTGAATGCAATGCTAAGGATGAGCAAGAATATTCTCGGCTCAGGCTGATGTTAGTCTTGTTCTTCAGCAAAAGGGAGTGTAATGAGGGGTGTATAATTGATTTTGACTTAACATAACATAACTTAACATTCAAGTATTTGTACAATGGTTGGACCCTAAAGTTTAAGTGGTCTAAATAGAAACTAGATTCTGAGTTTTACAGTCCCAACTTTTCCAAGTGAATAGTTTTTTGGGGACATTTTTCTACAGTGGCAGGACAAGGCTTACAAACAAGACACATACACACTAACATTACGAGAGAGCTCTGATGCAACACTGAGAAAGATTAAACTGTAGACACTGAGCCACCACAGCAGACAGAAACAGGAACAACACAAAGTCAAGTGTTTTGACTCATACCTTCTCAAGATGGAGTTCAGACATGGGCAGACACAATTGCACATCTTAGAAAAACAAGTATATTATGACATAATTTTGCTAAATAGTCTGACTAACGTATTCCAAATGTGGTGAATTGACTCAAAACTGAATCTTGGTGTCAGTAATATATTTGAACAGAATTTTAAGAATTTATGAAAAGATGTTTGCAACAGTCAGAAAATAATATTCATAAAGTCTAAAAGAATGACTTCTTTTATAGAGTAATTCACACAGAACAGGTCCTCAGCGCCTCTTAACTATATTGAACATAAATTATTAAAGTTAATAAATGAACTGGGGCAATTGTTTCTCCCAAGTCACTCAAATTGACTTTACCTATGAGGTTTTAGTGTGAGACAGTGACCTTTGCTACAGTGTGAAATGTGGTAAGGTTTTCTGATTACTCTGAAAAAGTAATCTATTTACTGATTATTGACACATAAGTGATCAGTTACTTTTAGTTCCTTTCTCAAAAAACAACCTCTTGCTTATGAAATAAATATAGCTAGGCTATGTGGTAGTGCATTTCTCAAATCAAAATTATATATATATTATACAATACAATATTACTGGATTTCTGAATATTCCAATCCATCAAACATACCATGTAACTTAAAAGTGTAGGAGCTATAGCCTATAGTTGCCTAAACTGCATCTAAACAACATAATAGTGTATGCCTTTTTGTTTCAATTCCAATTTAAATCATCTTAATTTGTTAGAAATGTGCTGTGTCCAGCTCCTGATACTTATGTATTAACAGTAATATTATAAAGTATGTCCACTAGAGGTGTAACGTTATTGGCGATATGGCAGTAGTAAAATTGCCACGATAACGTTGTATCATGCTATTAAACAGTGTGTCCTGAGGGCAGCCTCCCCACAATATCGCAATAAATATCGTATTGTGAGGTCCATACCGTGACAATATTGTATCGTTAGATTTATATATCATTACACCCCTAATGTCTGCACTGTCTGTCATCACATGTGCTTCTATGTGAGCAAGAAGGGAAAGAGGCGGGCATTACGGTACAACATCCAATCAGAGATGGGGCTGACACATCATGCTGCTGTTTATTGCAGTGAAGTGAGATGTGGATGAGACGAGGAGACTCTAGAGAACAAAACAGTGACTTATGATCAATACAAGGTTCACGCTGGCCAGAAAATGTAATGCAATAGTAATGCATAGTTACTTGGTCTAATAAATATAATCTAAGACAAAGTTAGAGATTATAACAGAGTTACATTACTGAGTGACAAAAATAGTCATCTAAACTAGAGCTATGACTGGAGCTAACAGGGCAGACAAGATCAAGATGACTGACAGCAGCAGACACTTTGAAGAGACAGCTTCCTCAACAACCCTTCAATGTGTTTAACTGATCTTATGCTTTTACTTGAAGGTTGACATTATGTTTTAATTAACTCATCGTGTTTAAAATAGTTGCTCACAAGTGAATGTCAGAATGCTATAAAAACAAAGACTTAGGAAGTGATCATGTGTCTACTCAAGGACTTATATATATGTACATACATACACTCAAATAGCAAATGACACACACTGAAACTAAACTGATTTTATTTGTATATTTTTACAGCAGGCATCAACAAAGAATGAAGGGATAGTGTTGACACAAGGTCATGAGAATTTTGGGAAGAAAAGCTTGAAATGTGATTGGTCTAGAGGAGTGTCTGGGGAGAGGGAAGTCTGGGCATCCTTACCCTGACTGTGCCCTTTAATTAATTATATATATAAAAATATGCACCCACTGAGTGTATTCTGACAGCGCTCTATCAAAACAAGCATTAACTTCTTTGAGCTACATTAGTCAAAAGCAAGACCTGTCGCAGGTTAAACATTGTTCATTCATTGATAGATACAGACCACTGCAGACCAGAAACACCTACAAGAGCTGCAGTTTTGGAGGCACTCTGATCCAGTCATCTCACCATCTTAATTTGGCCAATCTCTTTTTGCTTTAACACATCAAATTTGCTGACAATATAACACAATCACTAACAGTGCCACTGACAAGAGGAAGAACATCTTTGGAGTACTGAACTTGGTCTTGTTCACTTCCTGGTTTGATTAAAAGTGAAATTGTCTGACATTAAATTGTATTGTTCAATAATGGATATATAATTATCTTGTAATTAAAAATGTAATTTGTTTTAACACATTATTAAGTATGTGTTAAAGTGAATGTGTGATAATTAATTTAACAACTTGATAATGATTAATTAGGCACATAGTCAGCTATTCATTTAATTATTCTTTTGGAAACATCTCATCCATCTGAAACTCAAGCCTACTCAGTGACATGCGGTGAAGTTCACAGCTGGTGAGGCACTCACTCTTTTAGAGTCAGATTTACAAATACAAAAAGAGCGGGTGATGTTCTTTACCGTAGTCTGGAGCAAACATTTCAGCTCCGGCATTGGTCTTCCTTTAGTCATTACCTCTTGCTTTGATCTTCCATTTTGATATTAAGGCGGATTGTCAAGGAAAAACAAAGACGACTGAAGAAGATTGAAGGTAGAGCAAGAATCTGTGGGCTCATGAGCGCCCTCTGTCATGAGTCAGGAGTACGGGTTGCCTAACAGAGTGACTTTTTTACGGCGTTTTTAATGATTAATCTGTGAGCCTAAACACGTTACAGACATACATTTCATACACAATCCAGAATATGTAATCAGAGTGTCTACATGCCCTGTCTCCCCTGACTGCACGACACTGAGCCTACTGTATGTGTACTGTGGTTAACAACAAATTGCAGGTCTAATGCAAAGATTCGCTTTAGGCATAATCATTACCCAGTCACAAAATTTCTAAACCTCCATATCTAGCACGGACCACCATTATTGATTTGTAATCAATGAAGTGTTGCAGTATAATATAATATAACAAATTACAGCAGCTAATAAAAACTACACTAAAAGAAGCTAATCAAAGCTATCACTAGAACTATAAAAAAGTTAACTTTGCAAGTACAAAACTTCACAGGGGTAATCAAGCATTGAGGACTATTTTAATGCTAACCAACTTGTAATATTGTCAAAAAACAACATTGAAAAAGAGCCAGCCCATGTTTTTCGGGGTTACGATACCCATTTGCAGACAAAAGGTTAACGCTCTAACTATTTTATTTACTTATTTAAGCTTTATTTACCAAGGTAAGCCAATTGAGAATCAATTTGCAATGGCGAAAAAAAATACACATTCATACAGAGCACATAACGCATAAACTAAACCTTATCGTAATTACAAAACATTTTCAACAACTCTCAATCCCCTTCCCAAGAACAACATAGCTACGTTTCCTTATTTTATTTGCATATTATTATATACCCTTTCATATGTTTGTCATGTGGAATGTTCAAAGTTCTGGAATGGAGGCGACTGGAGCAAAAGTGAGTTACTTTACAAAAAAATAAGTAGGATTTGTGGTGAGGGATAGAATAATTCTGATCATACAATGAAAAAAATAAAAATAAGAATGTTTACTCCAGCCTAAAGTCTAACTGTTAATATTGTGTACATTAAATAAACATACACATAAACACACGTCTTGCCTCCAGTTGCTTCCATTCTGGAATTTAGAACTTTCTATTCACACACTTTGAAAGGTTCTATAACACTCTGATGAATATCAATATACCCTTTGATATTTCTGCCATATTTCCAAAGATAAGGGGAAAACCAAACACGTTCTTACAAGACTCAACCAACTACAAATTGGCTGTGGCACAAGCCCAAAACCAGCACTGTTGCAAAAAAGCTCATTTTGGGGGAAGGAGAGTAATACAGCCTGTCTGGTGCAGCTGTGTGAGCTCATACTGCAGCACCAGAAACGAGGGAGTGGGACAGAAGAGACAAACAGGGAGGACAATAGGATGATGAGAGGACCGAGATGAACTGAGAGTGTGGACAAACAAACGAAGACTTACGAGAGAGATAAATAACACAACATTCAAAAGGCTCATAAGCTTTAGCTGAGCTAGGTAAGTAGAAAATTCAGCTTCTAACATTTCAAAAAGCAAATGCCATGGTGTGTTTTTAGGGTTAACAACATTACAATTACTGAGCTATGGATCAAAAACTGTCACTAATAAGTACCTCACTATCAATGGAAATTAATCATCTCTAAGTTACACCAACTTAACCCCTTCATGATCTTTTTTTCTGACAGGTGGAATGCTTTTCAAATTGCATCAGCCCTCGAGCAGTTATGTTGATTCTTTCCATCCAATTGCGACTGGTTGATGTCCATCCATTTCTGTTCACAGGCACCCAATTGGGCTGCACGATATGGGTAAAAACATGCAATATTCGATAACTATGTTGAATATTGTGATGTCGATATATTGCAATAGTTTGATAGAAACTCTATTCTGCAGAAAGAGTTCCTGTATTTTCGAAACGACTAGACTAAATGAGAAAACAAAGCCAAATTAGGACAAATATAGAGATATCTATTGTATCATATATTTTCAACACATTTTGTATGCCTAACTCCAATGGAAAATGCTTTAAACAGTGCCATATTCAAGACCATGTCATCATTGCGATATATTGCAGATTCTGGTCATACGGATATTGGGGAAGCAGATATTGCGATGCAGCTCTAAAGAGCCAAAGCTGCATGTCTCAAAATCTTGGGGTCAATGTATTTTTCTTTTAACAACAATGTCTAACCTACTAGAATGTGAACATAAGCTATAGGAACAGCCTGGGAGCAGAAAGGAAACACAACTCAATGAAAGAATGTGAAGAGATGAAAGTACAAGGACAGAAAGCAACAGAAAGTAAAAGATCACATGTGGCCAGTGCATGGAGCCAATTTGAGTTCCACTCTTTCCCTTCGTTTGATCCCTCTCAGTCCATCTCCACGGCGATTAACGGCCAGCGGAGTTGTCACGGGAACGACCAGGTGTGGGGAATAACGAGGAGGAGGGACATTGTCTGGACCAAGCTCGCTGCACACCGAGAGAGAAGGACCCCAAACCACAGAAGAACATAATTAAAATGGCTCCTCACACAACCATTTCAACAAGAGCAATAATGAACAGGCTCCACCACCTCCACCGAGGGTTCCCTTTAAACTTACACTGTCTGAGACTGAAAAAGAAGCCATCCAATTATTAACTCGTGTAGAATTTTTTTTATATAAATAAATAAAGTAAAAATTTTAAATTAGTTATTTCAAAATAAAATTAAAAAAAAAAGGAAAAATGTATATCTTTCATAAAGAAACACAAAGATATATATCTTAATAATGAAAATATAAAGCCCTTCAAATAAATACCTAGATTAACATACATAAAATCCCTAAAAATTGGATTCAAATTGTACTTAGTAATAGTTTTGTTAGTAAGTGTAACTGAGCAGTTTATGTAACTCACTACCCACAACTGATACATGCCATACATGCATACATTATATATAGATTTCTCAAGGCTACTATAGACACAAACGGGTAGAGAGTGCATCACAAGTCAGTGTTTGTTATAGATAGTAAATATATTCAAATTTAATCATCCTTGTAGCAAGCAAAATCATTATAATTAAAAATGTGATTAAATATTTGTTGCTTAATTTCATTCTGTCTCAGTAGAAAGCAATTAGACTGAGGTCTCAAAAGAAACCAGGAATGATAATGACAAACCTGGTGTGATAGGACTATTTGACATTTGTCCAGTGGTTTCAGGTTTAAAAACTGTTAAATATTCAGGAAATTTGGTATTTTGTAAATGTTTGCAAAAATGTAACCTCAACATACAAAACAGCGCCCCAATCATTACAATTGGACAAGTGGTTTGATATACTCAAAAAATTGATCTGTTTTGTGTATCGGGCACTTTGCGCATTGTACGCAAACTTGAATTTGGCATTTAGTTCACATCCTCCACAGTCCCTCAATATTCAGTATCTAACTTGTTCCAGCCTGAGATATTCCCTCCATTCACAACATCCATTTGAGCCTCTTTAGTTGTTCATTATGCACTTCCTATCAGCGGGAGATTCAGAGCAATTCAGTTAACACACCGAGTAAATCACAAACATCAAATAAATCGTACACAACGTTCCACCAAAAAGGACAATAAATCAGTCAATCAAACACGCTGTGAGTGACTAATGTGGGGTTCTCCACCACAGCAATCAATACATCAACCACTCAATACGGGGTTATTCAAAGACACCCTATTCTTCATGCTTCACCCACAATCTCACATCGGCCGGCTACATATTAAACAAGCCAGAAAATCTGCATTGGAGTCAAATTGTGTGTGTGTGTGAGGAGAAGAGCTTTCCCCGCTGACTACACCACCTGCTTCAGACAATGTCAACCACACTCATTTATCTCACAACAGGAACCACTGCAGATACACACAAACACACACAAACTAGGACACACATATAGTACTAATTATAAGTCATTTCCCGCAGTCTGGTCTAAGCAATGTGCAGCGTTCATCATTATCTAATCAGCCGGAATACAGTAATAATAATAATAATAATACATTCCATTTATATAGCGCTTTTCAAGATACCCAAAGACGCTTTACATATTATTGTATTATTCATTCACTCCAGTCACACCTGATGATGGTAAGCTACTATGTAGCCACA
>JAVQKC010037444.1:0-14589 GCA_036025475.1 Philypnodon macrostomus
TAGGCAATGTGGGTTAAGTGTCTTGCCCAGGGACACAACAACAGCGTGTGCTTGGACGGGGACTCGAACCACCGACCCTCTGGTTGAAGGGCGAGCGCCTACCCACTGCACCACTGCCGGGATTGATGTGACAGGTCCGGTTTTACACTAGGCTGAACTGTTCCCAAAATAATTTATATACAATTTATTAGTTCAACATTTGCTGCACGTGTGTGACTTCAGTATTTAACAGGCGCTCATCTTCTGGTCCCAGAGAATTGGAAAAACTTTCCTTTTTGGGGAGACCCGTTCTTTCCAAGGCAATCCTGTTGCATCCCGTTCTGACTTGGCCTGAAGTTTACCGCCATCAACCATTGTGTGACTGTGTAGTGAATGTGAAGGAGCTTTGGTGTATTGAAAAGTGCTTATACCATTAAACTGTTACTTTTGAGTATACAGGCTTGGTAATAGGTATATAAATGTATTCAGGCTTATATATAGTATATAGCCTAACATCATGCACTTTAAATGAGTCTCTTCTCGTTTGATTTCAGCAGAGGTCACTTTATTCACTTGCTGGTGTTTAAAACTGCATAAACGACATACGTGTCTTCACCTGCCCATTCAGATATATTATTGATTATCACCGTTCAAATCAGTTGTGATGGGACTGCTGAGAACGCTTGTAAATGTAGCTTTGCATCCAGAGCTATTACAAAGAAGAGTAGTGTAGTATTCAGTTCTATGCATGAAATATACATATTTACTTTTTAGTCTTGTGTTTAATAGATTATGCAAATATAGAATAGATTATAAATGACAATTCCTTTTCCAAATAAGACAGTTTGAAAAATAGAAACCATCTTGGGAGTAATACTAAACCTGACACAGCCCTGCATAATATACCTTCATCTTATTACATCCAACAAAGCTTCCTTCAGATTGTATGATTGCATCCTTTAAACTCAGGATATTGCTGTCATCTGAAATAAATACAGTTGATTATGTTAAGGGATGCAGTTAGCTGCACATTCATTTTATAATTCTGACTGTGTGTTTTTTATTGGCTGGTTACTAGGGGCTGACTTCTCCCTCCGAGACCTTGGATTTGGAGAAGCCCTGCCATCCCACGTAGCAGCGTACCGGACCGAGCTGGGACTGACACATAGAGATTACTCAGTGAGTGTGGGCTCCGATGCTGACACAGAGACAGACGGCATCATGTCGCCCGAGCACGCCGTCAGGCTCTGGGGCCGCAGCAACACCAAGTCAGGCCGTAGCTCGTGCCTGTCCAGCAGAGCCAACTCCAACCTGACACTTACGGACACCGAACATGAGAACACAGAAAACGGTAAGATATGGCACTGTTGATTGTGTCTTAGTTTGGAGAGATTAGATTTGATTATTAGTGAAAATGTATATAAAGAATTCCTAACATGACACTCATAAGAACACAAAACTCCATATATTCTCCAAGTATTTGTTTAGAGTTTTCTTGTTGAAACTGAAAATACCAGATCTTTAATGTTGTCTAATGATAACCCCCCCCCCAAAAAAAAAAAAAAAACAAAAACAAATACAAATAAAAATGTATTGATAAAAGGGAATAGCTTCTAAAAATGTAGACACTATGAGATCACGCAGTGCTGGTTGAGTGGGAGCAACTGGAGCTGGAAGCAATTCTTGTCTAGCTAATTATATATACTTTTACAATGAATGATAATTCCGCAAAAAGTAAACTTTTTATGTTCTTTGCAGTTGTGAATGACGCATAACAAATACTAATACATGTAATTATGTGCATGTAGAATGTGTGAACTCTGATAGGAAATGTTCTTGCACTTTTGCTTGTTGGCGACATCGGTTGCAGAGGTGGGAATACTTACAGTACATATTGGATTTCTCTTTCTGTGGCTTTGTATTTCGAATTTAGCCTCTCGGGCCTGATGAACCTGTGTTTGTGCCCAGAAGGTCACTCCGGCTCTGGGAAAGTGTAAATACGAGCCATGTCAAGTGTTGTGAAATGTCAGAAGATAACAGCATTTCCTGCTCAAGATCCTCATTTTAAATTGTAGATGAGAGTGCTATGATATTACAAAACTCTCTTTCTGAAAGTGCAAATGCCATTGGACTGCTCATTCTCCTAGCGCTAAATTGTCTGTAAATTCAGTAGCTGATTATTAATGATGTGGAGAGAAATCACAGCTTGCTGAAGTAAAGGGATTTGATACACAGTCAGTGTTGAGTAGAGTGGTTCAACATTATGAAAGTGCTTGAATTTGGATTTAGATGTAATATGATAGATATCTTTAACATCATTGAGTCATTCACATTTACTATTTTATCTAAATATTTTTTGTTAAATTATTTTCACACTTTGGGCTGCATGATAATAAAAAGATATGGGATGATTTTCTGTAATTATTATGATAATACAGTATTTTTAGTGATAATTAGTTCAACTTACTTGCATAAGTAAATATTAGGACTAAATAAGACTGGAAAATCACTGTTCATTTAAGTTTTTTTAAAATTGTAATTTAAGATAATTTATTACTGATAACAGATGGACACAGGTCACATTTAGTCTTTTTTAATTATTACATTTTGTAAGTATTTTTATTTATTTATTTTTGTAAAGAAATTGTACCAAAAATGTACCAAACACTGCAAAAAAACTAACCGAAATGTGATTTTAAGGTACCATTACACCCCTATTATTTTTATACATTTGATTTTGGGGGGTGGTTGCAGATAATGGCAATATCGATAAATTTGTGCAATGTTCCAACTTCAACAAAATACAGAATATGTTGATATTGGTGCAAATGCTGAGCAATTTTTGAGCTTTTAACTGTCAAAGTGATCACCTATTTTTAATAAGCCATTAGCCTTAGTTTAGCTTTCACATTTCTGACACACTGCACATACTTGGTATATGGCAAAATATAAGTTCTGTTTCATATTGAACAAAGTTACCCCAATCCTAAATCATGCATATTAAGTCACAGATTTATGATACCATTCCCGGGAGACTTCAGAGATAGAGGAACTCATCAAGGCCCTCGCGGCAAGATTCTAATTGCCCCTTGCACAGCTTTTTGCACAGAACCTTTGGAATAGTTTTGCATTTCAGAGCGTGCCTCATTATGTATTAGCTTCTTATTATAACTGACAGAAATGACTCTTGGAAGTAGAATCCATTTTGCCCCGAATGACTCAGGCAGAGAACGTGGCATCCCTCTGCTTGATCATCTGACATGCCGAGGGACTTAAATTTGGCTGCATTGTACATAATTAAAGAGGATCTCCTTCAGAAAGCTGCTTGCTGAAATGTACTGGGAGCGGTAGATGGTATACTGCTGCAGCATTGTGCTACTACATCTGTGAGATCAAGATTTTCTAAGTAGCTTTTTTATTCTACTCTCCCAATCAGAAAGACTTGCACTTGCATTCAGCATTTAATTCAGTAATGCCTGATAACATACAATTTATATATGGCAACTTAATTAAAATCCATGGAGCGGCCCTGCTTGTGTGTGCTTTAATCTCTTTAAATCAACAAACCATTTACTGGACCTTAATGTATTCGAGCCGCTGGGCACTCTCTCCCCCCTTCACATATGACTTACTTGACCCTTGTTTTAATGCATGCAAATAAGCAAAAGTGTTTTTCGAAACATTTTTTTTAATGCTCGGCTCCAAGGCTACCCCTTATGTATAATGAATAAAGCTCCTGCCACTTGTAAGACAGCGAGCTGGAAGTGTTGATAATTAGTGGCTATACCCTAATGACAATGCAGACCTGTGAGGTATTGACCTAACATTAAGACATACTGTACATTAAAGAACAGTCTGAGCTTTCTGCTATTTTGTAATTTTGTTTTGTTATCCAAAACACACCCATAGTTGTAATTTTTTGTATTCACAAATGTCTGAGTCATTCCGTATGCTGAGGTACTGACCTTCTCATGAGCTGAAAGAACTCAAGGAAGGAGGTCCTTAAAGCAACAAGCTATTACTAATACAATTTATTCAGCAGAGAAAAAACAGCTCCCAAAAGTATATTTTTTCTAAATATATATTGCATTTAATAAATTACAAAACCTGAACTCCTAATCAAGATCTAAACAAAATGCATTATTTTATTTTTTTATTTGTTAATTATTTTTTAATTAAAAATGTTTACCCTTTACAGCATTAGGTGGGCTTATATATACTATATCCTCGTGTTAATTTGTTCACACACAAATTGGATACATGACTAACAGTATTAATAGATAAACAATGATAAACAGTCCAGTTTATGGCTCCATACCCTAGAGTAACTTAATATATCACCAAAGATTAAGCTCTCTAAAAATACTAAATATATTTTATAGGTGTATAATGACCCGCACCTAAAGGGTTTAAAGGTATGTGGGTGGATGTTTAAAACATGCATTTAAAAAAGCCTTTTCTGTGCATAAGAGGGCTATTAATTAAGCACACTGAAAAAAAAAATCATAAATCTGGGACTCTGTGGAATTGATAGAGGTAACTTCAACTGTTATTGGTTGGTTTAAAGTGTATATACCAACAAAGTTTATTCACCAAAACTAAAGCAAAAGCCAAATAATATATACAACATCTAAGTCTAGGGTCCAGCTGCAAACAGAGCAGATTCATGGATAATGGTTGTATATTACCTCCTGTACAATACATGCTCACTTTGCATGTTAGGACTTAAATTCATTTCTTCAGTGGGTGCCACATGCATTTTTTATCCTTTGGGAACCTCTTGAGGACATTTCCTCTACTGACCGCTGCTGAGTCATTGGCCATGTTTTAGAGGCTTGACCTGCGGGGTATGGGAGGGCAGCGTCACTTTTGGGCTTTACCTTATTACTGCTTATCCAGATGTGAGCACTAATCCCAGCCTCCTCCTGCTGCCAGGGCTGGACTGTTAGGTTCCTGTAACCATGAGAACTGGCTTTGGAGATAGCCACAAAAGCTGCTGAGGGAATGTTATTATTCATGTGTTCCATAACCTGTGGAGAAAAATGATGTGACTAAGGCCTACACACTTCCTGTAGATACAAAAATGCCTGTGTGACTGACAGTGGTATTTTTCTACAAACAAAATGTAATTAGTTCCAGTGGGCGGTTCATTGTGTACAGATTCTGCTGTTGCTTACTCCATTCTTTCAGCCGAGTCTCTATTGATTTAGGAGATATACATACAAATACTGCAAAGCCTTGATATATACTATTGTAAGCTTCCGGACTTAAGTTAGACTTACTTTTGAAGAACTTTTTTTATTATTACTGATTACAAAAATGGCGAATAGCTTTGGGCGACACCTTGGGTAAAATTCTCCAGGAACTTCAATAGAATATTTTCCATCTATGGGCTTTCTGTAGCATGTTCATTTCCTGCAGCATACTCACGGATTAAGCTTTGCTCAAACCTCTGCATTCATTTATTATACCATAGTTGAATAAGACTAGAATTTGTATCAACAACACTCTTCTTTATATGCTTATTTTGAACTGTTTTCGGTTTGATCTCATCTTTTTTTTTGCCATTTCTGTTTTGTGTACAACCAACAAATTTCCCATCATGCATCAATTTATTTTTCTACAGTAATCCATTAAAGGGAACCTGTATTCTGTTGTCAATGACTTTTAACTGAAGGCAAAATAAAGAAATCTTGTCTTTGAACGAGACAACAAAAGAGAAGCATCATCTTATTCTCACTCTGTAGAAGAAGTCTTGATTCAGCCTCGTACTTAAGGCTCAATTATACTTCTATCCGTCCTCTGCGTTGATTCTGTCCGTAGTTAGGTCCATCTCTAGAGAGCTTGCGGATGCGTACCAACTAAGCAGTATATGCATTGGCCTGAGTGAGCGATGTCCAACGGCCAAAACAGAGGCACAGACCGAAGTTTTAAAATAATCACAAGCTGTATAATCAAAGACAACCTAAAACGGAGCTGTTTTTGTGCTTAAAATCCTAAATTAGCGTCTAGCATCCTCTACTGGGTTTTTTAACATAACGCATAAATTGACGTTCAAAATGCAAACGTAAAAATGCTCTGACGTTAAACACGTATAGAATAGAATAGATTACAGATGAAATGGCTGTATAAATTAGCCTTTAAGCCTAATTGAGTTGAGTCGTCCTTACAAATATGGCCGACGTTGTGCTTCATGACAGCCATACTTGGTCTTGTGAGTAAAATATACCTCAGTGCAGACCCTGCTTTGTTCAGTGAGTGCATTCCAAACAGCTGTCTACAAACATCAGCCTAATGTCCTGACATCAACATTGGCCTGTCTTGTTCCTTTTAGCTGTATGTCTCCAGTGCGCTCTAATGTGAAGTCCCTGGCACTGACACTTCATACGGCAGGTGTACAGAGGTCCATATTTACACCACTGACAGCTTTGCAGGTGGAACAAGCCTTGTCAGCTTGGTTGCATTTTTTTAGTCTTCTGGCATTTTTTGCTGTGAAAAATCAATTATACACAGGCAGTTTTGAAACAAGGAAAACTGAGTCAAGACGTTTCTGTCCTAATTAGCGGTGTCCTCAGCTTTGACCTGCAGCAGGCTGTTAGTGTGGCATTAATGATTGTCTACACATGCCTCTATCACAGCACAAGGCTACGAGAACAATATACATCTCAAACTCATTCACAGACTAATGATTTGACTCAACAAAGAAAACAAAATGACAGTCGTTTTTTGAGAATGACTAAGCCCCATCAGTCAGGATTTTTACTTCAAAGTCTACCGCGGTGATGATGCTTTTAGCTAATTGTGATAGTTGGAAAAATGTGGAGATGTTTTATGTGGCCCACAATTTGCTACTTTTTAGGTTTATCTGTATTTTTTTCTCATGGTTTTATTAGAAATCAGTATAATAAGATGGATGTTGTCTGTCTGTTGAGATGTATATTTGCACTGTATTGTAAATGCAATGTAATCTACACTACTACAAACTACAAACAATGTTACTACAAAAAAAGGTGTGCAATAAATAAATAAAAATTCCATTAGTCGATATCAGATTCTAGTTGGAGTGCTCTGAAGTCAGACGTCCCACTATCACTCTGATATAACAGTATTGACAGAACCTTTCTACATCTCTCAACATGATTCAACAATGAGAGGTCCAAACTGAGTTCAAACTCTTCTTATTAACTCCAGGTTGACTCTGCAGGTTGCATTAACAAAAAGACAATTCTGTGATTGAGTTAGTCAGGGGTAAACCTGAAAGGGAAAAAAAATCTGCTTGAATCAGAAAATTTTGTGAGTGTTATTGAGTGTCTTCTATTTCTACCTGTGAGGCACTGTGGGTGACTGGTGGCTTGAAGCAACCAGCCACGGGCCCATAGTTTGTAGTAGTCAGTTTCTCGCTGGGCTAACATGCAATTGTTCACTCATATTCATTAACGTATAAGATATAAAAATAATGTACAATGTAATTACAATTACAAAATACAGAATTTTACCATGGGGCCAGTATCTAGTCATGTATCTCTTCAATATAATCTATCTAATATGAAAGGTTGTCTATAAATATGAAAAATTATATCAGTTTTGCAGTTCCCTATTGTTCTAGCAGACACATATTAAAACCTCATATGTTATTGAACTATGAAGGTACAGACAGACAGACCAGAGTCCTGTGAGTCAAAAAGTGAGTGTCCAATTAGATGTTATGTGTGATGCAGAGCAGGGTCATTAGGGCATGTTTTACACCAGTGTGGTAGCACCACAGAGATGGGGTTTCTCACTGACCTTGAAGAGGGCTGTGATGAACAATCCTCACTCACAGCTTAACACACAATTGTTTATATCACTACAATTATGACTTAACTTTTAAGTCTCATTTTCACTCATTTCTATTTTTAATCTTTGTGTTTTTATAGCATTTTAACCCTGGAAAAAACAGAAGATTGTTTAATTATAGCAGTAATGCATAGCTATGTTATGTTTATTTATTTGCATGTTTACGCATCAAGTAATTGAGTTTAATAAGATGACTGCTGTTGTGAGGAGATGTTCTTTATTGTATTCTGAAGGGACAGAGCTACACATTTAGACACACTAGTACTTTCATGTGTCTATGATTGCTTGCTTTGGGAAATAGTTGAGTTGTATATCTGTAATTTCAGTGCATTAACAATAAACAAAACAAACAAAAAATGTTCATCATACACCATGTAGCAGCTGAATTTCAGGCAAAATTATGCTTTTAAAAACTCTCGGGTGGATTCTCCGCTCAGTAGTGGATATTTCTGCCTTTCTTGTGAACTTATTTGTTTGTTGACTTTTTTGGCAGAGTCTCGGCTCAGATCATGGATTAGTGGAGATATTCTCTGGCTCATTTGCGGGGTAATTTACTGGGTTTTAGCGATCCTTGTGGACAGTTTTAGGCTGTTATCTGTAGAACGGCATACTCGCTCCCTGCCAGCGCCTCTGACAGTCTGAAAAAAAACAACATCGTCAGGGACCCGGAGTTTACCACCACCAAGGCTCAAGGGCGCCACGGAAGCTCAGAAGAAGTCACGGATGAGCTGGGGTCCACTGAGGAGCATTCATAAACATGCCACACAACTCATGACCCTCTAACAACATATTTGCTACTGTTGTCAACTAGCTAAGACCATGCTTTCTCTCACTAGGAAGAAAGCCAACACTGGACATAGTCTGTGATCTTCCTTATGACTAATTAGATGCTTCTTGCATTAAATGAACGTACCTGTTCTTGACCCAGCTTCTTATTTGAGCCCTATTTAATTTGAACTGTGAATGTAATTGCTCTAAATTTGTATTTCAGCAATTGGCATAAGACTACAATGCTACATGACTACATGCTTAAAATATAGGAAAATGTTATAATTTTATGGCTGGCGGTAAATAAGAAAGCACAGCAAATTGTCCAACTACTGGAAGACTCGTAGTTCGATTCCCAAATGTGTGTGATAGTTGTGCTGTGTTTGATGGTGGTCACAGCGGTCATAGGGATGGTATGGCTGCCACGCCTCAGTCTGCCTCAGGGCAGCTGTTGCACCAAAAGTAGTAGATTACCACCACCAGTGTGTGAAAATGTAAACTTAGAGCTGCGTGTAAATTTATTTATTTATTTATTTAACCACAAAACTTGGAGAAAACCCTGGCGCACACGAGGTTAGCGTGTGTTTTGTGTGTCCCTCAGCGGCAGTGGAAGGAATTCTTGCTCCTAAGACTGAATGAATATGGTAAAAGGAGGTGTACACAAGTAATGCACAAAAAACAAGGAGGAGACAATGCAGATGAGGTGCTTTAGCAGGTGTTATCTGACTTATCAACTAAGACACTAAGAATCTTAAATTAGTAGAAACCAGAAGTAGGTGAAAACTACAGCGGAGGGCAAATTGCTGTTTCTTGTGCAAACATGGGGCATAGAAAACACAATAAATTACTTTAGAAGTGGTCATTTGTAAATATATGTACAGTACTGAGTTGATTTGAGCTCAGTAATAACAAGCCTCTACTCCTATTGCTTTTAACTGCTACATATACGTAGGGGCTTTTATACGTTTGTCTCACGTCCTAATATCCTCAGTTAAAACGAGCTTTCATACAACACTCATTAGATACAACACGTGTCAATGAAGTTGCAGTCTCTATAACAGACAGTACTGTGATACGTCTCGAATACATCCTCTGAGGCTAGGGACTGTTTCCAGTAGTCTTTTCATGGTACAAAGTGCGTTGTAGTATGCATCCTATTGAGATGAGCTGTCTATCAACAGCGTATCATTTGCATATCTCCAAATGCGCGTGGTATTTTTTTGCACTTTTTTATAGTAAATTACACCAGCATGACCACGGTTGCAATCATTCTAACTGCTCATGCTAAATAGCCCTTAGTTGTAAAGTGCTATGGGCATCTTAAAAAGCTCTATATAATTTGAATTCATTATTATTATTCTGTTTATTATTTTGTGCTGAAAAAAAATCTCAGTACAACTTTTTACAAGTATAATTTTCTTTTCTATAATTGACGAGAACATAAACACAGCTTTAAGCCGCTATAGCTCCATCAAGTGAAATCAATTAGTGGTTGTTTTTTAGGGCAGAGAGGCAAAGATCCTAACCTGCTGTTTCCTTGGCAGGAGATAAAAGTAATTAACCATCCTCGCTGTGATTGTGCTCATTAGTGGTCACCTCTGATAGTGCACTGTGATGAGTAACAAAGGTACATTTTAGACTTGTTTTTCATGGATTTTTCTACCATGTTAATGCGTAAAAAAGGAAAGCTACCACAATACTTTCGACAAATCTTGGGAATTTTTTATTGAGTTTGTCCAAAACCGGGCTATAACCCAAGATTAAACCAGGTCTAAAACAGGATTAAACCAGGAATAAACAGAACTCTAAACTAAACCACTTCTAACTCAGGTCAAAACCAGGACTAAAACAGGTCTAAATGAGAAATAAACAAGGAATAAACTAGCTTTAAACCAGGTATAAACCAAGAATAAATCAGGACTTAACCAGGACTAAAGCTAACATAATATAGTCCTTTAAAGGTCACACTGAAAACCTAAGTATTTACTTTTCTGCTTGCGTCCCATAAAACTGCAAAGGTGGGGACAGGGCGATTTCACAGTCTGTGCATGTTGAATATCGTAGGTACATAAGCTCTGGTCTCTTTTCCCCTGTGCCTTCAGTAGTTCCCCTAAAGCATTGCTGTCACACTGAAAAATACCAGCCTTATCTCAGCTGTATAAATTGCAAGCTATTCTGCAGACTGCACCTTAGATGGAATCATTCTGTCATCTGCACTGTACTATAGAGGCACTGTACATGTGTAAGCAGATGTTTGACTTGCTAATATATCCATTTACAGTAGAAGGCATATGTAGGTTAGCATCTCAGGACTGTGTGATCTTGTAGTACAGTGTGTAGGGGCATACTGATTCAACAGTACAGTCATGCAAATTCTGTAAAGCCCCAATATGCTTATACTCGACTTTTCTAAACCTTTCTGCCATGTTATACAGTTTGTTCCTTGACAAAAACATGCACACTGAACACTTGGCTAAATTTATCTAGAGGGCCGCAACAAACATGTGCTAACTGCCACTAACAGTCATATTGCTAACAGCTCTGCTAATTAGCCCTTGTGTTGATGAAGTTGTGTGTGCATGGCCAGTAGGTGGAGAGAGGGCATTCAATAGACATCCACCAGATCTGAGCTTTTTTTTTCAACTCCAAAAAAGAACACATACATGTATAAATTATAAATGAATAAACGTAGAAAAGACAGTGCAAAGGTAAAGATTTTGAGCTCTGTGGGGGAGACATCCCAGAACTAGTATACTCATAGGATTATTTATATTTCAGCTCAGTGTGGCTCTGGGATACATTTAGCTGTTTAGATGGATGTACCAACTGTAATATAAGCAGACTGGTGATAAGGGACTATTGATTTAAATTGGATGTCTGGCTCTGTAAATGAGTTTTTCAGTGCTCGATTTCCGATTGAGTAAATGTTCACAGATTTCAATGTTGTTTTTGTTGCAGCTGTTTGAATTAATTTATTTTAGATTATAACCCTTGAATATTTAACTTTCTAAAAACACCATCTACAGAAAACACCCTACTACATGTAAAATAGAATATAGTGGCTAGTCTGGCTACTAATCAATTCAACATTGATTGGCCCCAATCTTGATACAACACAACCCGAAGACCACTAATGCATGTTTACAGGTCAGAGAACGCTCATACAGTATCAAGTGCCTTAGAGAAAGACAGCATTATATTAGGAACTATGAAAACAAAATGGAGGATCAGTTGTTTGGTCACGGTTTTTAACTAAACCCACTTTTTTCAGCCAATCATTCTACAACTGTTTAACACTGTCATTTTCATAAGGCAACATTTACTGTGCTGTTGATTCTCAAAAGATTGTTTTGTCATGTTAACCACTGCACCAGCTTTGACTGTGCTTTGGTCAAAATCATTGACTTGCTAACAAATTGATGTAAGCATTGTGAAGAATGAAATAGTAAAAAGGCTTGTATAGTGCTTACATTATTATAATATTGAAAAAGAAAGTTGCTTTTCCAAAGTTTGTTTTTAGTGCAACGTTTAAGCTCCTCATAGTTTTATAGCAGTGTATCTTTTCTTAGGGGTATACTTTACAATTTTATTAGCCTAGCCATACAATGCACTGAGGAATGACAAGATGGGGCTGGTGCCATCTTTATTGAGCAGGGCCCAAGGCTAGTTACATGTAGCCCCTAATGAGTTGCTTACAATTTTAGGCTTCACTTGCTCTCAAACACCCAAAGTAAACTTTTGTCTTTTTAGCTCGCTTTCCAGGGACCTTAAGAGGATTGTGTGGCCATTATTTATTCATGCCATTGTGTTTATTCACCCGCCTTGGTGTGTGATGAGAGAGTGAACCAGGCAGCTAGAGCAGACGAGTAAAAGCTGATAATTATCTACTATTAGCATTGTTTTTGCAGACATGGTTTAAGTTGGATCAGTAGACGAGCGAGCTGTGGTAAATGCCCATAGACACCCATTTAAAGCAGTTTTACTATGTTTCTACAAGGCCAGGAGTGGTCTGCAAATTATTCATGGATTTGTTTGGAAAGTTTTTATGTCTTCTGTGCAGTTATTTATTACATCGTTGTCCACAGCCTAAAGACCCTCTCATAAACACCTGTTTGTAGGATGTTGTTAGCAGCATGAGGTGAAGAGACTCGAACTTTCATCCCAGAACAAAGAAAGCCCCAGGGAGCTTTGAATGGAGCTCCGTTAGGGATTTGGCAATGTCTCACCTCGTCAGAATCTTAAGACTCCTGAAGTAAGAAGACATATGTAGGTGTCAGGCCTAAAACTACAATATTATATTTCAGCTTTGTAAGGTTGATTGTTCAAAACAAGGTAAGGGCACTTTTGCTGCCTTTGGATTTTGGTCAACTCAAGCTAATTCTGCTGCTTATAATCCTCATGCCATATGCCAATAAATACAAATAGAAAGGTTTTGTGGGTAGTGTTTTAGCACCACTGGAAACACTTAAGTTTGCCAAATAATATACTCCACCCTTATTGAGTTAAATCTATTTAGAAAGGAGAACTAGAAACAATAATTGACTGATGACCAAAATTATAATTTACAACATGACTCAGAAATTACCAACCAAACATGATTTACTATCTATGAATTTGATTTAAAACAAATTCAAATGCAGTTTGTATAGAAATAATAAAAAAAACATCTATATCTATATCTATATCTATATAGATATATATATATATATATATGTGTGTAGTGTGCATATATAGTACACCAAATGAACAGCATGCATGAGAAGTGCCAGTCTGCGCTTGCATCACCTGAGTTAATGCCAGGTCTGAAAGGGGCCTCTGACTCATTTGTCTGTTTGTCACAGTGAGCTCCAAACAGATGGTGTCTTTCAGTTGCAGGTCGTTCTGTCTCTGAACGTGGAGGAGTACAGTGGACTAAGAGAGAGGCACAAAACGAAATGTGCTCCTATTATTGCACCAGAAAGAAATGTCATGTGAAGCCTTGGCCCTGTTCTCATCCTCAGAGGTGATACCGACATTGCTGTCTGCTGTGTGCTCCGGCTGTGGGCTACTGAAGCTTTATCTGAACTAGATGTTTTACTTTGTTTCAAAGTCCAAGTGAATACACGACTGCAGTCATGTTCAGACAAAAGTTGGCCTAATGTTCTGCCCACTCTGGAGTTCATTTTTATTAGATTTTAATGTCTTCGCTGCTTGTTTTGAGAAATTATTCAAACCGTATGTCTATAATTTGGCTTTCAGTACCTCTTTAGCAGCGGACAGTAATTGTAACTAATGTACACTGGGTTTAAAGTGCGCACATAGAAATGTTGTGGGTCAGCTTCAAATGGGGTTGTGCTTTCAGTGTGGAAGGAACGGCCTTTTATTACAGACAAATACAATTTCCATTTTCTCCATAATGGTCCAGCCTCTATAAAAAACCTTTATGGTTAGTTTACAATTTGTTTTCAAGCTCATCATACATTACGCTCACTCTTCTTTATTATGATATTGATTCTTCGCAGGTAAACGCCGTGCCAGAGAATATTTTTTTATCTCTTTTCCAATGCTGGTTCATAAAAGCTCATTTCTGACTTCCTCTCTGAGTGATTTTGTTGTGGCAGTTGTATTTGCTGACTAGCCTCGTACTAGATGAATTGATTAAATTTCATCATATCACTGTCAGAAAAAAATGCAGCCATAATCTAAGCTCCAACCATCAGGAGAAATCCTGTTTTTGCTCTGATGAAAAATTTGAAAATCATTTACAAAATATTTTCTGTTACCTTTGCACCTGTCTTTTTGGAGTTGTTTGTTTCCTGGAATCATATCATTCTGCAAAAGGGTGTTAATCATGCTGCAAAAATGCAATTACTTATCACACAGAACCACACAGCTGTTTTCTTTAAAAATATAATAATACATAATAATAATACATTTTATTTCTTAGGCGCCTTTCTAGGCACTCAAGGTCGCCTTACAATCAAACAAGATAAAATACAGTTACAATAAAATACAGTTTAAAATACA
>JAVQKC010037459.1:0-23622 GCA_036025475.1 Philypnodon macrostomus
CATTGCTCTCTGCCAAAGTAAGTGTGTCCAGGGTCCCATAGGGGTCATAAACATGGGGGCGCTATAGAGGCATTCTTTATTTGACCTTTGTAATGTGCCTATGTACATTAAGTATACAATTGCCGGGATCAATGTGCCAAAATTCACGCGATTTCGTTTATGTTGTACCTGTGTGCAAATGTTGAAACTGATCCGGCATTTCGTTTTTGAGTTATCGCGTTCACAGCTAGGATCTGTGGACTCGGATGCCGACAAACACCGTTGTGATTCCATAATATCGTCGTTTCGCCGATATAATTATGGCAGGTCACCAACTTTACATTGTAGAAGATCAGATAGTAAATTTTAAGAATTTTAAAAAATGTTTTGTTTTTTTTGTTTGTTTTTTATTAGGAAACCTCCAGGCTTCAGCTTACCAGCAACTAGGGGTGCATACCAACTAGGGGTGTAAGAGACAACTAAAGTGAAAATAGGCATAATAATCTATAGGGGGGAAAGACCCCAATATAGGCTTCATCATCAGGTTTTATTGAGTATGTTAATGATTGTTTAAACTGGAAAGTGGCATAGTCTACCTGTTATTTTTTTCTTCTTTCATTAACTGGCAACTGTCCAGGTTATAACCCACCTAAGGCCCATAGTTGCTGTGATTAGCTCCAGGCAGCCACAACTCCTAACAAGAAGCAGTGGAAATGTAGGATTAAAAAAAAAGAAAAAAAACTCAAGTGTTTGCTTGCATTTGATAAAACAATTTAAAATAAAAAGTACAATAATCAAATATTTACACCTGTTTTCTCGTTGAATTTCTCAGTAGCAGAGACTCTCCTATCTTCTGTTTGAGTTTTTTCTCCATAATTTCTCACCGGATTAAAGCTGGACCCTGTGGAGTCGACACCCAATCTCGCTGCCTCTGTCTCCCCCTTGTTTTCAATCACCACTTTCCCCCCCTGCCCCTCCTCCTCCCTCCTCCTTCTCCCACCCTCCTCCCCCCTTCTCTCCCCTCAGCCAAACAGACCCGCCCTGGATCCTGGATACATGCATTATAATGACCCCTGCAGCTCTCATGTGGATGCTGCTGCACACATCACATCAGCTCTGTCTGTCTGGGCCACAGTCCACACAGACAGATAAACTGATATTTTTGGCTATTTTTGAGCTTTCTGTCTACAGCCAACATGAGCTCATTTTAGACACCTTTCATTCCCAAAATCTCTGATCTTTTCACCTAACCTGGCAAAAGCCTTATTGAAATTTTTATCACTGATTCCCATTGCTAAGAGTGTTGCTAAGAGGCATGTGGCAAAAACCCACCTGGCACACGATTGGTTGAGCCTCCAGTGGTTTGTATGGTTACTAAGCCACTTGATGGTTTTGAGTTTCTAAGGTTACAAATCTTGAAAGAACAACGTAACTTGATTGAAAGTTCAGCTTGGTCCATTTGAATATTTATTGTTTTAGCTTTAGGGATATATAGTAATAGATTTGGGATGTCCTTTGGGTGTTACCGTGGGTTCTCTCTGTGCATGTATCAGGAGAACTGGTGACTCTAAATTGCTTCTGTAATTTTGAGAGTATATGGTCATCAGTCAGTAGATGTCACTGTGTTAGCCCTGCGACTAAAACTAAAAATATTTGGGAAAGTACTTGCACATTGTATGTAGGCCGAGTCTGTTATGTTGTTGAGTTGTTATTCTTGTGCGACTGTGTGTACCTGTTTAATCCAGTCTATTGTTTGCTCTATTGCCTTGTGCCTGGTGTTGTTGGTGAGTCATTGTAAAGTGCCCGGTGCATCTCGGAGAAGAGGCCTTACATACCAAACAGTCTGCAGTGGTTATGTGATTGCTTCCATTAAAAGTTATTATGCAATGAACAAGAGCAGTTAGATGGGAGGGGGGCAGACAGACACATACAGAAGCATACACAGGCAGCACTGGGGGACAGACAGACAGACACATACAGAAGCATACACTGGGGAATCTCTCGTCTAAATAATTATTATGAAACGGCTTCATGTGGAGAGTGTGGGTCTGTAAGCACAGCATGCAACCAGGTCTGTCCCTGCCAGCATCAACCAGCACTATTTTATTTTTAATTTTTTACTACTTCTAGGCTTTCCCCCTATTTTCTGGGAAGAGCAGGCAGTGAAATCAATTAGGATAAGATCAGGGAATGTCATTTGGCAAACTTGAGAGCAGGGTTGAGCGGTATATAGTGCCACAGCTTTACCAACATTCTTCTAACCAGCTTTTCTATCCATGCCAACCTGTCATAATTAAAAAGCATTTTGGTGACCATTGGACAATGCATGTTTATGAAAACTGTAAAACTATACATGCATTCCAGTTTTGATTAATCCATTCTATACCTGCAACTATGGGCTTTAGGTGGTGTACACCCTGGACATGGGATAGATAGAGACATGCAGTCGCAGAGACATTCACCATTCACTTTCACATTCAATCACCAGTGGCGATTTAGTATCATCAATGATGTGCTTGTCTTTTGGAAGGTGGGAAGAAGATAGATACTTTTGCAAAGTACTTGACTCCTGTAAGAAAAACCTAAGAGGGAATTTCAAAAAGTTTCCAATACTACTGGAAAGGTTATACATTCTTCTGTTAAAATCAGTTTTCTATAGCTCCAGGTCTGAAAGAGCTGGTTCACTGCAGGTCATGACTGGCTTTTGACTTCTGATTCTCCACTCATATGAACTGGACAAAGCCAAAGATCATTTTTACTTAGACCCTCCTCTTTATCTTTCTTTTTCAGCCAAGAAAGCTGCGGACGGCTCAGTAATCGCCAACGGCTACTGCGACTTCTGCCTGGGGGGCTCGAAAAAGACGGGCTGTCCCGAAGACCTGATCTCGTGTGCGGACTGTGGGCGCTCAGGTAGGCCTCAGCTGAAGGTGATGGGACGGAGAAAGGCGGTGCTATGTTAGTGCACACAGACACAATGAAAATGCACTACATGTTTGAGGCACCAAAAATGAAAGGACCATACCAATGTTTTC
Organism: Philypnodon macrostomus; assembly: GCA_036025475.1. Lineage (NCBI taxonomy): Eukaryota > Metazoa > Chordata > Actinopteri > Gobiiformes > Eleotridae > Philypnodon > Philypnodon macrostomus. Next base: position 3,012 of record JAVQKC010037459.1, read on the forward strand.
TGTATCTGCCGACTACTACAAACCATGTTCAATATGAAGCCATAATACACAGAAATGCTAACAGTGTGGTCTCAACTTTAGCAGGCAACTGTTACCATGAATCCCTTTAATAACAGTAGCAGTAGTAACTTTGGATCCAAACATTGACACATTTCTTCACCGTCCATGCAATTCATTGTACTTATTCAGATATTTTATGGCACTAAATGTTGCAATGGTAATACATGGCTTTTCACACCAAATGCCAAGAGGTTTGCAACAAAAAACATATTTGAGCCATATGAATGAATGTATGAATTTGTATTTGTTGTATGGGACCAACAACTTGTACAGTGAAAATAATGACTGTAATCTTGTTTATTTTGTTGTGTGTATGCATCTACAAACGATTGTGGTTGTATGATTTAAATTGATGTAATAATTCATAAATGGACAGAACTCTTCCTTTTTGTTTTTGGTGCATGTCTAGTTTTTCTTACTTTACCATTTTAGAAAAACAATACAAAGATGTATCTGCTGTAACAAGGCACCTTTGATCAGTTTGTAACATACAAAATGTTGTTTTTGATGAATGTGGAATTGTGTGAATGTGCTAAAGTACTTAGTTGTATTTATTATTTAGAGAATAGCTACATGTTTGTGTTCATTGGTATATGACTGTATGGAATGATCAGGAGACCAATGAAAAGTATTTGTGTATATAATTATGGCGTAAATGTATGTTGTGCAAAGTTCTTTCCCTACATGACTCCAATTACACAATAAAATCAAGAACTAAAAGACACATGTGGCTTGTAGTAATTTGGCATATGGAATAATGGTATGGTCCTTGCAACGGCTTGTAATGTGAAAAATAAATTGGTCAGCGATAACAATAATACCACAGAGAGGTAATGTACCTCAAAAAGATCTCAATGTCACAAGGTTACAATTAGAATTAAAGATGATTATATGTATATGAATTATTGGTTTATATTAACTATGAAACTCACAAACCCCAGACTTTTTTTTTAAAGAAATGCTGGTAAAAGTAATCCACTAGAATTGATATGGCAGGACAGGCTAGTGTGGTTTCTGAAAACGTGCTCCAAAACCATGATATATTATATTTGGAAATTCTCCATATCTTATCTAAATATTAGTCCATATGTCTCATGAACCTTCAGTATAGAAACATGGTTGTATTGTGTGTGTGTGGTGCACCAGGCCACCCGTCCTGTCTGCAGTTCACAGTCAACATGACGGCCGCAGTGAGGACCTATCGCTGGCAGTGCATCGAGTGCAAGTCCTGCAGCCTGTGTGGCACCTCCGAGAATGACGTACGACAGTTTTTCTCATCTGTACACAATCTATATATATATATATATATGTTGTATATATGTAGAGTACTTGGATCAAAACTCACATTGAATATCTTTGTTGTTTTAGGACCAGCTGCTGTTCTGTGATGATTGTGACAGAGGCTATCACATGTACTGCCTCAGCCCTCCCATGTCTGAGCCACCAGAGGGTAAGCTGCACAAGCGATTCATTCTACCAATGTCACTGGGTCACCAGTCAGGAACCGGGGCTGACCACTGTAGCCTTGGCCCTTCTCCAGATCTTAGTCATGACCTATCTGGAGGATTATGTTGTATGCTTTGTGTCTGTTTTGAGGTTGAGCCTGCAAACGGTCCACAAATCAAACCCAGAACCTTCTTATTTTGAGGCAGCAATGCTTTGCTTTTGAAATGACAGTAAAACTCACTTATGTCCCTAAGCCCTTCACAGGTGCACATTTCTTCATTCAAGTTAATTTTTAATACACTTAACTTTAGGGAATGTTTTTACAGCTTTTAGTATAAGGTTTGTTGAATCCATTTTGTGCAGAGCTAGTCGGCCTTCTCCTCCACCATCACATAATGAAGCAGGTATATCACGCTGTCATTTGCCCGCTGCACATAAAATGGTTGCCGTCGTCAGATGTTTGATGCCGTTGCCATGGTGATCAGTTGTAGAAAAGATGTGTTTCCATGGAAAAAGTGTCACTTGGCTGAACGTACAGGAGCTGTGCCTCTTGTGATCAACACTCGCTAACGGTGTCAGCCTCTGCCCACGCACCCCTCATTTACAAGAAACATTCTCCAAACTACTTTACACTTACAAAGACCTTTCCACTTGCTAACAAGGATATATGCTGAGAGATATGTATGTATTTAGATGCTTGCAAAACACATACAAGAGCAAAAACAGCAGGGTCGATGTGTGCAGTTGTTTTCTAGGATACAGACAAAGTCGATGTAATTAATGCTACAATCCTACATCCAAAATCCAAATCCTCTTTACTGGGACATCATAGACACATCATGGGGAGCTTTCATTTACAGAGTTACTTAATACTGTGGTTCAATTGAGGCTTTAATCTGCACATGTACAACAGAACTAACAAGACTGTTAAAGGACGGTTGTGAACAGGGCTTGACATGTACTTAACACTATACCAAGTGCAACACTGATTCACATTATCCACTTTGTGAAAAGTTGCTTTTTAGGAAGACCACAGGGATCAGTGGTTGTCAGTATATGACATCAGATCTTCATTGATCAATCCAGCAACACTGGTAAAGTGGTTAGCTAAAGCTAGTGTAATGTACTTACTGCAGGCACCATACAGTATCTTAGTCCACCTGACGTTTGGACACCTCTAAATTGTAGCCAGCCTAGACAACCTGTGCCTGTATTCATTTGTTTAATCTGACTGTGTGATGCTGTCTGTTGCAGGGAGCTGGAGCTGTCATCTGTGTCTAAGACAACTGAAGGAGAAGGCCTCCGCCTACATCACCCTCACCTAAAATCCACTGAGCTGCACCGCCCCCTGTCTCCTGTCCTAACGCCCTCCTCACGAACTGTTCTCTGACCCCTCTGTGCCTCCTTCACCCCAACCCCAGTCTACAAACTCTAAATAAACTCTTCAACCGACTCTGAGCACACAGCAGCATCCACAGGGCTCCACTCAAACCTCATTCATTTAGCATCTCCTTTACTGTGCTGGACCTCAAGGGCAAACCAGTACCCTGCCTCAACAAAGAAACTGACCTTTTGTTGGACTTCTGATTACTAACCGACCAATCAGAAGGCTCCATGTCTAAAAAGCACCAACTCCCAGCTAGATAACCAAGCATTACTGTCAACTAATATTTTTTTGTAAACTTGAATGCCAGTGTAAATCTGTAGTTGTCCACATTGACTAAGGCTGATTCAGATCTTGCATTTCAAACTGTGTTATCTGTAACTTTCATTTCTATCATCAGGAACCCTCCAACATTAATAATAGTTCCATTAAGGCTTTTTTGTGACCAGAAGTCAATCTGTCCAAATATGTATGGGAGTATTTTCAGTACCAAAAAGTTTTTTTGTTAAGCTCTGTCAATGCTTTTATTGACAGTATAATTTAAGTCCATTAAAGAGACCCATACTGACATGACCCATACTGACATTGCATTGCCTCTAGGCTATAAATTCTTTCAGCTCATTTTTTCTAACACCATGCAAAAAATATTACATCCAGAGGTTTTTAAACTACAGTTATTTTCAATTAATCTCAATAACACTGGCGCTTGTTGAACCTGGTAACAGTAGCTGAGGAGGACGGGGCTATGGACAGGGCCTTGTAATCCTAGTTCTCTAAGACACGCACTCCAGTCGACCAAGGGCACTTCAGCGACGCACTCCTCCACAGGAACCCTCTTAAGGGCCCTCGGCGGAGCCCTAATGATCTGCGGCTCAAGTACTCAGTGAGAATTAATAAGACGGATAGGTGTTAGGCAGAGGACAGTGGCTGGAGGACTTGGGACATCCACAACGCGGCAGGTTGCAGTGTTAACCAACTGTGAAATACCCTACAAATAATTTACTCCCTTTCTGGATGTGGCACAGCAAAGACGATTAACATATTTTTTCTTCAAAGAGACATTGTACAAAATTTCTTCCATAAACTCCCAGCACAAAACAAGATCGGAGACCATCCAGACAGACACAGACTCTTTGCATGGGATTTCAACAATTGCATTTTTTGGGATTGAAACTTGTCCAAAATCCAAGAAGAGACGGCTAATCAGCGCTCTCTGATCTGAGGACTTTGTAAAGTGACAGTTTAGGCTTAGCATCTTTTCACGCAACTTTCTCTTCTATGAAATAAAGACTGTGAAGCCAATGCGGGACACTCCTGGTACTTGTGCAGAATGTATAGGCTCAAAAGTATGGACAATGCAGAAATGGTCAGGCTAAAAGGGCCTTAAAACTCTTTAGGATTTTCAGTTTTTTTTTTATTTGCATGTAAATTCATTCAGTTGTTTTAATTTTTTATATTTTATTTGTAATAGAAAAGAAAGCACACTTAATTCACAATAATGTGTTGTTGATGTAAACATGTGAGTGAGAGTGAATGTGGGTGTTTTTTCTCTAAGTAATTTTCTGGCCAACTTTAAGCTTGTTGAGTGAGGACTGGAAAAGGGTTGTGAATGTACTGTATGTCCATGGTTCCTGTTTACTTTGAAGTCCCAAGACCACAAAATGAGCACTTAGGTGGGTGATAAGTTGTATCCAAAAAAAATATATATTCCTTTAAAAAGTCATATTTGTCAAGATGAAAAGTATAAGGTGAAATGAGGTTTTAAGTGAATAATTGATCTTACATTGCTATAGGTTTTGACATCCATTGTTTGCACCTCCAATGCACTATAATTCAATCGGTTAAAAAGTATATATTCAACCCAAACACTTGTAGTTACACGAGATTGATTCAGGACATGCACTGAGTAATTATAATAAAAATAAAGAGAAAGCCTCCGTCCAATGATCTTTGAGCTTTAGTTGTAAATAAGAGGCACATTACGGGCAACATTTCATACAGTTGTGTTTTGTGTTATTGTGTATAATGTTATAAGTTAGCCATTGTTCAGTGGCCTTTGTATTTTATTGCTGCATCATTTTTTATTTTATTTATTTGTATCTGGAAATCTTTTTTTTTTAATAAACAAATCTGTACACTATAAAAAAAAGTACAGAAATCCATCATGGTCAAAACATTGTGCTGTTCCTCCTTCATGAATGCGTTTACATTTTGAGACCTTATTTTTATTACCGTAGTATCATTTATTTTACTTTTAAGTTGTTAATTAGATTTTTTGCATTGCATTTGTATGGCGAGATAAGTTTACTGCATCTGTTAGTCTAGTAATCATCTTAGACTTGGCTCTTTGGAGAAGCACTGTCAACACAAAATGTGTAACTTCCAAGTTTGATATTTAATATTTGCAATGTGTTAAAAGAAAGTGCTAAATTTCCCAAAGCAAGACAACTAACAGTTTATTGCCTTTTGCCTATAGTAGTGATAGTAGTGATAGTAGTGATAGTAATGATAGTAGTGAAGGGGTCCACAATGAAACAACGAATACCAAGTCCAAGCAGAAAGTAATGTTACAATAATCTAACCAAACATTGTTTAAGGGATATTGATTTTAATTGCACCATCATTAAAAGTGTCAGATATATCCCAAAAATGGTGGTTGCAAGTTTGTGTAATGGTCATGAGTGTTAGCTAAACCATTGTAACTAGAAACTTTCTTGTTTCTTGGCACTTAAAGGAGAAGTCATTTTGATGGTACTATTGTGAAAGCTTGAATTCTGTTTTTATTATGCCCAAAAGAGGTAACCCCATCCAGAGCAAGTAAAGTATTGAACCAGATTTTTTTTTAATCCCAGTAAATTCTATGCCATGATCATGATAACCATGTTCTGTTCTGTATGGGTTAGTATTTTGGGCTATAACAAGGCCACTCTTGTAAAATTGTTGTTCTGTGATCTTATGATTTTATTTTCCCAAGAACACTGAATTGTACGTATGCATGTGTGTGTGAGAGTGCAAGGAATACTGTTATTATTTTTTTATTATTAACTCTTTTCATGTGACTGTTGGTTGTAAACACTGGATGAAGTTTTTAATTTGTTTTTTATCTTTCTTAAGGTCAAAATCTTTTTTTAAACCTCCTTATATTTTGTCTCTATTTCGGAGAAGGCTTTGAAACATGGACTGTGACGCATTGCTGATATCACTGCTGTCAATCATTCTGTGAATTCATAAAGCTTTCTCAATTTGACCACTTTTTCTCTCTATCTTCCCTCAACTCATTTTTTTCCATTAAAAATATGAGATTGAACAATGACCTTTACTTTTGTGTAGTTTTGTGTAGTTTTGTGTAGTCATGTTCTGTGCTTGCTTTGTGTTTATTTGGCTTCCCTGCTGAACTAACGGTTGGGGCAATCTCAGGCTTTCAGGAGTCACCAGTCAAGTATTGTGATTTCGAAGTCTGGACAATGCATCCTGTTGCACAGATGGACTGCTCAAGCCAATATGAACTAAGATTAAGGCTCTCATTATTTCTATAAAAAATGTTATTGTACTATTTTCATTCATAACACTCGAACATAGACAATTCAGGCAAGTTAGAGTTCATGATTGTGAAAATATGGGAGAATATTTAACAATAATTTAATCAATAACGTTTTTATATATAAATACTTTTCAAATTCGTATTTATATGAGGTTATAACTTCAAATAAACAATAACACAATTGTGTTTATTAATGTTGAATAAATTATTATAGATGTTGAACTAACTGATTATTAATGCTTAACTAATGCTTAATAGTGTGAGTTCCTCCAAAGTGTTCCCATTGTGAGTCTTTGCAGAGTAGAGTATTTGGAGGTGTCTCAAGCGCCATGTTTTGTTTTAGTCATAATGATCTATACAATGCCATCTGACACAAATCTTACAACATTGTCTCATAAGGTGAAGGAGCATGATTAAACAGACTTCCGATTATTGATATAATGCTCTACTTCTTCAACCACGGTCATATAATGCATTGTTTTATTTCTTGTGGAGGTCTCACCAATAGCACTGTTGAGTCAAAAGTCTTTGCACTTCCTCATATTTCCTTATTGACTATTTCTGTTACAATACAATCTTGTCCAAAAGGGCGAAGCAAGTTTGGAGTAATTTCAATTAAACATATAAGTCATTCGGGATATTTTACTTTTGGTGCGGTGATAGTACAGCATATAATGTAATATTTCAGGAGAACCAGGTGATACATTTATCGGTTATGAAGAACATTTTGTAATTTCACCCAAAAGTCCAAACCCAAACCCAAAATAATAGTCCTTGAACATTTTCACATTTTGAAATCTGCCCCTCCTAAAAATAAGTCTGTACAAAGAAGCATACCGTTAGTACAGATCTGTCTTTTGTAGCTGGTCTGAAAACCGTATGGACAAAAGAAAGTGCCCATTGTCCACCATTGTTTCCCCACACGCTGCAGAAGAGAATACGGTTTGCTATTCAGGGCAGGTAGACTTTTGCTATTTGTGATGTATTCCTCGAGATGAGACATTCATCATAGCCACTGTGTTGGCCAGAGCTGGCAGAGCAGCAGCAGCAGCGGGGTGAAGTCAAGCTGATCAACTATTCCATTTTCTCTTCCTGCTTCCTCCGCGAAAAAGCCAGAAAACTAGCGCACACTCGGTTCCTCGGGGGGATATAGGTATTTTTAACAATATGCTCCAAAGGAAAACACACAATTCCTCCATCCTTCTTCCTATCTTTTGGCAGAACTCCAGCTTTTTGCCAAAAAATACAGCAGACAACCCCATCCCCCATTGTGCCGTGCCTGTAACAATAGCTATATTTGAAAAGTATAGAGTTTTCTATAAAGCTCTTTACTTCAACCTTAGGCTGCGACCGCACTAATAGAATTTTTGAGAAAAGCACGACTATTAGTTCATCTCTGTGTTTTGCAAATTTAACACTGGCCTCTGGGTTGATACCAAATGACTGTACTTGACAAATATATCTTTGCATATTCCCCAAACTGTATGTGTGGGTTGCTGTGCCTACCTATAGTTGTATAATGTCTACATCTATACTGGCAGAATATATTTTACCTGACTGTAGGGTTTTCAGAGTTATGCAAGATGCAAGTTTGTTTACCAAACAGCAAGGCCCACTGACAGTCAAGTAAAGTTCATTGTAAACTAATAGAAATGACGACTATAATTGAGCTGTCCAATTTAAAATGTTATTGTAAAGACTTCAAAATGTGCTCCCAATTTCTTTATTTACATCACTAGACCAAAACCAAAAGACATTCAATTAGACATTTTTACCATAAAAATAAAATTGATGAACTTATCTATTAAAATGATTGTACAGTATGTCTCCAATGCACTCTGTCTACTGTACTCTGCTCCATGTGTGAACTCCTGGCCAATTACCACATCTCCCAGACACACAGGCTGCAGACTGCATGGGCCGCGACAGCCAATCACGCTCCGCGGCCAGAGAGGTGGTTACCATGGAGACGGGCAGGCCTGTTTGCATGGCTGTGTCTGCTGCTGCTGATGGGCGAGTGATGGATTACAGTAATGGGATGGGGAGAGAGAAAGTGAGAGAGGAAGAAAGGAAGACTCATACATAAAGATATTGGAAATGTATGAATGCATCTGAAATGAAGCGACTTAAAAAAGATGAAGAAATGAGAGAAAATGATAAAAGTGAAACGGAGAGAGAGGAAGGTGGTTGTTGGTAAATGGTTTGGGGGGGGGGGTGCTGTTGTGTGATTGAATTTCTAACTGTCTGTCTGTCTGGTTTAGCTGAGAGTCTGGCCATCTGTCCTTGAAGCAAACATAGGTACACAGGCTCACCTTTTGCCTTCTCAGCAGCGCATTGCAGTCACTGTGAACAAGAGAACTTCAATGATTTTTGGATACAATGAAAACTCAAACTATAGCCATGCCATTAAAGTCATCTATTGATTACAAGTTATATCTGTTGTTCTAGCTAGTCGATATTTTTGGAGCCAATATATGTACTACAGTTGTTACACTGGTTGGGGTAAAAGAGGAAAGGAGCAACACAAAGACTAAACTTGGGCAGTGAAAAATATCATCTAAAATGCAGTTTATAAAACGACATACTTATGATTAGGTATGGGTTCAATACACAGTGGCAGTCTCACAAGTGACTAGACTTTGAATTCTTTGTCAAGAGTTTTTATAGTGTCCCTCAGATTAGGCGGAGATAAAAAGACAGAGATTGGCTCAACACTAAATCTAATCTAGAGTTTTTGTCCTCCAAACTTCTATTGGCATGAATTAAAGCATGCATGCATTGTGTAAAAGATACAGATATTTGGAGCGACAGTGGCATAGTGGGTAAGTGGTTGCCCAGCAACCATAAGGTCGTAGAGTGCATACTGCCATGGTGTCCCTGGGCAAGACACTTCATCCACATTGCCCATGTATGAATGTGTGTGATTGGTGGTGATTGGAGAGGCCATTGGTGCAGAATGGCAGCGATGTCTCTGTCAGTGAGCCCCAGGGCAGCTGTGGATACAGTATAGCTTACCACCACCTGGGGAGTGAAGAGTGAATGAATATGCCTAATGCATTATTATTACGATACACTCAAATATGTAAGTTATTGACAGTCCAGACAAGTCCCCTGTCTTTTCCTCCAGGTTATTTTGCTGAATACTATCTGCAGTACAGAATAAATCAGTAGTATTTTAATCATGCTTTCCTCTCTGATAATTAAGGTAGTTTTATCAGTTGAATTTCTCACATTGAAGTTTAAATAGACTTCTAAGAACTTAAAACTATAGCTCAACACTGCAGCCTAGAGGCAGACATTAGCAACAGCAGCCTATAACCAAATAGGAGCAGGAAAAATCCAACTAAACTGCAAAATGAAGAATTCTTCATTCAAAATGTTAATTTATCCTATTCCATGTTGCATTGCAGTATATAACTGAATTTGATTGTGTACTTGAGTTTACAGAGCGGACAAAATTAATGCACAATTGTATAGCAGTAAAAAATTCTCATACCAGTAATCCAAAATTACATTCTCCATGTTGAGATTTTAACATTTGCTGGTTCAAGTTAAAACTGAATGCTGATGAGTGTAATGATGTCAAATGAAGTAAACTAAGACTAAATCAGGGTTTTCTTTGAGAAACCAAATACATCTATTCCAGTTAGGGGTGTGTTATCATTGCTTTTCCATTTGTCCTGTTTGGTTGATCTTAAACATCTCACATACAGTTTTAAACCAAAATGTTATGTCTGCTGTGTGGGTTTTCAAACGCGCAACTGGTGCTGTATTTGTGGGAGCCATACCACCTGGACAACCTGCGTTACCTAACTCTGCTCAACACACACTTATCTGCTCAACACACACTTAGAGCAAACTATATGTATTAAAACTGTGGTGAAAAAAACAGTCTTACAAATAGGCTCGCAACACACTGGACTGTACTGTGTAAAGATGAATACAATGATCAACAATAAACAAAATGATGATTGATAATAATATCTGGGAAGAGTTGGACATTAGTTGAGCTATTTACGGCAACTTCAGATAAAAAGGGGCCAAACCAGGTGAAAGTTGAGGAGAAGTATATAAAGATGATTTAGCTCCTGGTACATGTCGCTGGCAGGTGCAGAGCAGGTGAGTGGATTCATAGGAACATATTGAAATGACCAGACAATATTTTGAAGTAATACTTATTTTATATTTTTTTATATTTAGTTTTAAGGAAGGAATACTGTTTTTCTCCAAAATGCAGACCTTGGTTTTGCTTAGTGCCCTCCTCTCACTCGTTCTCTGTGTCTGTGCAGATGTGGTGGAGCGCTTTGAGGTTTGTGTCTTCTGAAGTTTCATATAAATGTGGTTTTGTTCAATACTTTTGGAGCAGTTTTGTGCTGTCTGTAACACGGTCTATCAAGGGTGATTCAACCATGTAGTAAATATAGGGCTAGAAAATCTTTTACAAGCAATGACAAACAATGACATGTCAATCCATATTTTGAAGGTAAATTCAAATGGCAAATGGAGAGGCAAAGAGGTCCACAAACTAAGCAACAAAGCAGTTATTTGCATTCTTTTGAAGTAAAAAAATACTGTGTTAATACTGTGTTAATACTGTGCTAACTGGTTAACTCAGGATGTGCCTGAATGCCTTGAGTTCTTCTACAGAGGAAAGGTCCCAGAGTGGGGAGCAACTACACCCAGCACAGCCAGACTTTGTCAACGCTTTGCCAACAGGTAACACACTGCTAGAGGCACTTTGTAAAAAGAAATAACAATATTTCAAGTTGAAAATATTGTGGGGAGCCATATTTGTTTGGTTTGAACACCTTGACTTTTATTTTTGGTGCTAATTTTTTGTCTTGGTCAGGTACCACTTTACCACTCTGTACGACACCAAACACCGTATTGCTGTGTACTCGGCCTATTACTTCCAGCCCAGCAATGGAGGTGGTAGAGAGAAGAGGTGGTTTGTGGAGCCCCAGGTTGGTAGTCTGTATATATTTGTATATGTTGACTTGTATACAGAGGTGGATAGCTTAAGAGACTTTTTGAATAAATTGTACTTTAAGAGTAGTTTTAATGCACCATACTACATACTTGAGTAATATTATGTTGAAGGAACTCAGATAAGAGCAGAAGTGACCTGTTATAGGTTTATGTTGTGGGAAAATTTCATTTCTTGTATCTGAATTTGTGAAATTGTATTTTTTTTATTCTTGGAATTTAAAAAAACATAAATACAGGGATTTGCTCATTATTTGTTAAACTTTTTTTCATTATTTACACATAGTACTTTTTTACTCTTATTTGGAAGTAACTCCTACTTCCAAAAATTACTGTCTGACTCTACTTACCTCTGCTTGTATAGTGATTGTAACTGGTAAAACATTGATGCTTATTGCAGCTGGTGAACATGACGTGGCAGGCAGAGATGAAGGATGGATATTGGTTGGGGAAGGACCACCCTGGAGTGTATTTAGGAGAGAAACAGGCTTTGAATGAGGACTACACTCACTCTGGGTTTGACCGAGGACATCTGAACCCAAACGGACACCACCCAGGTAAATGTGGGTGTAGTATTTAGCAAAGCCACCAGAGTGCAGCAGCAAACAGGTCAAAAAGATAATGTGGTCTGTTGTTCTAAAACAATGTTCAAATTTAATTCATAATGTTAAACTTGTTAGGGTTATCAAAAAATGTCTCGAGTTTATATTTATTTTTTTCTTAATTGAAAATTAATAATTAAATTTGTGCCATATGTAATAAACATGCAGAAGAAAAACTAATTTAACAGGCTATTATAATAATACAATTATATATAAAACATTATTCCTGATTAGGGATGCATCGACCAATCAGAGGGCTCGTGTCCTGTGGAAGCGTGTTATTGGTTAAACAGTTGTGTCCCTGGCTCTAAAACAAAAACCCTTATAATACAGTCTGCTGTTCTACTGACTTAATATATGTATTTATGTTTGGCTAAAAAAACAAGTAAAACAGTGGAGTATAGTGGAGCTGAACTTTGAGATGTTTTTTACTTTATCATTCTAACATCATTTAATATTGAGATTACTGTGTTTTTATTTAATTAAATTCGAGGTATTATTCTTTGCCAATTTTCTTACAGTCCCGAGTCGTAATGCCACCTTCACTTTGACCAATGTTATTCCCCAAAACCCAAAGCTGAACCAAAACGCCTGGGGGATCTACGAGTCCCAGCTCACCGACCTGTTCCGAGACAATTGCAGTAAGGCTTACGTCCTGGTGGGGGCTGTCCCGTCTGCGGACAACTGGATCATCAAAAATAACGTGAAGCGAGTCAACATCCCGGGCCATATCTGGAACGCCTACTGCTGCGTGGACAACAACGGACGTCCCATTCAGAGTGGGGCAGGAGCGGCTCGAAATACGGAGGAGAACTGGGTCGAAAGAATGTCACTGGATGAGCTTGGCGAGTTTCTGCAGCAGTACTCCACTCAGCCAGTGGGGGAGCTGTTCTATAACAACTGCAGGCCATAAATGAGACCCATACATGTACTACCAAACATTCTTTATATGAATTGGACATATATGATTGGGATATAGTAACTTTATTTAATTTAATAGTCTCAAAACACCTACCACCTACCATTCATGCACCTGCACCAATTATAAGGGTCTAGGATAGGGGCTACAACTACAGGCTGTGACTATTATAATGTAACTGGATTGGATAAGTTCTTTAAGATGAATTAACAACAAAGCTGACTTCTATTTTCTGCACTACCATGAGGCAATAGTAGGCAGCTGCTTAAGAGCCCCAAGCTTCCAGGGCCCCATAAATTAAGCCTAAAATAAATATGTCTTGGTAATTATTAAACTTAATATGTTTAATAAGCATCACAAAGCCAAAACGCCTCGCCTTCTGTATGGTTAAGCCATCTGGTAGCTGGGGACTGACAAATCAAGAGAATTTTCAGGTAGGACTTCAAAAATGACAAATAAAGAGGGCCCCCTTCCATGTTCACCTTGAGACCCCCAAACCGCTAAATCTGCCACTGTCTATTTTGATTTAATTTTATTACATGATCAACAAATCAATTCCAATGGTTCAGCAATATTATTAATATAGCAATATTACAGATTATCAAAGCAAATGAGAAACCAGGGCTAATATATAATATCTACGTTTTGAGCCCCATAATACAAAATATCAACCCTTTAAAGCCAACACTATCTCACTATACACTTTGACCAAGTAACATCAGTCATATTCCTTCATGGGGTGGTCAGTCCAGGCTGGCAGGTTAGAGAGTTTCTCCTCAGTGTCGGTGTCTATGGGCCAGCCCCAGGCCTTAAAAAACCCAGTCAGGTCCATCTCTACAGTCTGAGAGAAGGTCACAGCATACAGGTTCATCTTCCCTTTGTTGTCACTGGGGACGTTCTCCATTGTGTGGTAGGCAGCAAAAACAGCCTTAAGGGCCTCCCAGCCAAACTTCTCCTGGAGCTAAATTCATGACAAGAGGCAAGCCGTGAGGGAAGATAATGGTATGGGAAGTTTAAAAAAATGTAGCTTGTATAATATACTAGTATATTGGAATAGATGATCAATTCCCAAATATAGGTAACCATCAGCACATTCACAATTGGAGGCTTTATGTTATATGTAGCTGCCAGTGGGTCCAGTAAAACCACACTTACACATCTATTAACGAAGAAGAGGTATGAGTGTTTTTTTTACTATTAGGCATACTGCAATGCACCACAAACATGAACCAAAGAAAAATGAAATTGTGAAAATATGCCAAAACCAAAAATCACAATTTTGTCCATTTGAATTAAGCTGAATAAATAGTAACATATATAAACCCCATGTTGTTGGATGAAGAAGGATTAAGATAAAGGTGCTTTATTTGCCATACATCCAAAGTGTACAACAAAACTGCCCAGATGTCAGATGGAGGGATAGCCCTGTTGGCTTATGTTTTATCCTAGTTTGCACATACCTGAAGGTAAGTCTCCAAAGCCACCCATACGTCCCATTTTTCCAGTTTTCGTCCACCATTCACAAACTCCTGTACGCGTTTCCTGCGATCCTCTGGGGTGCCTGGCTCAGTCTGTTAATTAAGATTTCACATTATAACTGCCCTTTAAGCATATGGTAGTACATGCTTTTTGTTATCAGTAATTAACTACCTTTTCTCTGGGGATGTCCAAAACCATCTCATGCACATACACAGACCACAGGTTGCATGTGCACTCAGTGGTGTGAGGCGGGAACTCCCAGGATGCTCTCTGTTGGTTGTGTCCCAGTTCATGGATGGGACCCCATAAACCTTTGGTTCTTGCATGTTCAACACTCACCAGGTCATTAGCTGTAGCCTTATGTGCCATGATGGGATAACCACAATGCATCCAGCCTATGTAAATAATGAAGAGTATAGCTCATTAACCATTAGCAAGTGTTTTTGTGTAAATCTATAACTAAAGCCTTTTGTAAATATATTGTACATACTAAAATGAAAAGTCCTAACCATGAGAGATCTGCACATCAGTCACAAATCGTTCTTTTCGTTTAAATTTGTGAGGAATAGCAGCCAGGTCAGCGATGGCCCTCATGATACTGTCCCAGTGAGCTGCTAACTCATCAGGGCGCTCCAGGCTCCTGACCACATCTGAGGGAACAGTCAGTATGATGTTCTCAAACTCCAGCTCTGCCCAGGGTGAGGGGGCCGTACGCAGCAGAGACCAGTCAGACAAAGACGTCACACCTGAGGAAGAGGAGAATCGTTTTTGAAAAGTCAATCAAAAGCTCTGAAGATATGGCAATCACCCTACCAGGCAGGTAAAACATATGGTTGCAGTAAATTCATGTGCAGGGTGCCTGGTGTTATAAAATGTATTATTTAAAAGGTTACAGCAGACATTGCAATATCTCTTGACACATTTTATAATTACCGAATATGAATCAATTATTTTTGGGATTATCTTTGGTGATTACTTAGCATTTACAAAATATTTTTTGTTTGTAAAATGAGTAAGCAGAAAATTTGTTTGAATTCTAAAATGACACAGACAGACTATTTGAATATGACATTTACAAACAAATTAGTATTTGACTAGACACTGAGAATACTGTGAGACTTTTTAGTCCACTCACCAGATTTATAATATGGAGCAGGTACAGCCATTTGCACTATGACCTCCACTCCTGCCAGCTGAGTGTGAGGAGGAGCTACCAGGTAAATGAGGCCTCCCCAAAGATTGTGCACCTGCATCATCTCTGAAGAGACTGGAAACCTCTCATGGACACGTTGAGCTCTCTTTAACTCTTCATGACCGAGCTTGTCTGTCTGACAGCCGATCTGAACCTGAGAAAATATTTAGAAATACATTAACAATGTGCAGTGGACTATGTTATCATAAAGGCTTTAATGATAAACGATAGAATACCTTCCATCCGTTGTTGACAATCTCTCTTGGTATAGCCATGTATGTCTTCATCCCAGGAGTCAGATAGAGCCCAGTACTGACCCACTCCTCTCCTTCTGTTATCACCAAAATTATTATTATTATTATTATTATTATTATTATTATTATTATTATTACATCCAATTTCCATACATTTTTAAATAACTCTGTTGATTTCCCAATAGCAGCCCTTTACCTGCTGTGCTCACGTCGATGTAGATCCTGTGGTTATAAAGAACAGGCAGCAGTGGGTTTTCTTTGATGAGGTATGGCAGGAGTTCCTCTGGATTTTGACAAACCTTGTACACCTCTGTGCCCATGTGTAGGAGAAACCGGTCTTTTGGAGCTTTCACAGGGTTGCTCTCACATACCTACAATAAATACTCAGTATCATAGTATCAGATTTCTGATTCACATGAATTCATATTTTTTCTTAATAAAGCAATATTTTAAGAATTGTTTTTTTCTCTGCTGAAAGAACTCAGATCATGTACAACCCCTTTAAGGCCTTTGTTTCCTCTGCTGACCACTCCCACTTTACTGCCATTGAGTGTTACCAACTGTTAACTCTTCCTGAAATAGGAATTATTGTATTACCGATCTACATGGAGAAATTTAAATTCAGTCCCTGAGAAGGTCAGCATCGCAGAATACATGATCACATGAAAACATTAAAATAGCAGAAAGCTCAGAAAAGTCAAGTTAGCATGATAAAAAACTATTAAAGCAAAACTAATTGAATATTACCTGTGGCATGCCTGCTTTCTTTAGTATCTCTGTAAATGTGCCCATGAACTGGTTGTAGTTGTTGCTTTTTGGGTCCATTCGTAAATAAGTGGCACAGTCTCCACCGAGTTTGTTCAACCACCCCTCTTCATTTTCTTCCAGGTCTTCTCCATTGGTCACATGTCCGGCAAATCGGTTGAGAATATGGCGGAAGTGGTATGTGTCTTTAATGGCCTGGCTGGGAACCGGAGCCTTGTAGTTACCATCCGTGATGTACTTTTCCAGAATGGTTAGTCCCATTTTGTTAAGGATCTTGTTTCCTAAAATAGAGCAAAAACATGCAGATAGTTCAATTGTAGAAAAGCATTTTATGTAGTGTCACGGCCCCTTCCTCTGAACTGCAAGGGCAGTTCCTCCTGCAGGCAGAGGCGGGGCCTTTGATAATTGGAGCCACCTGGGCTAACTATATAAGCAGGCTCCTAACTAACATTCTCTCTCTCTCTGCTCCTTCAGGTACACACCTTTGTCCTTTGTTCCTGTTTGTGTTGGTTGTAACACTCAGACATATTCACACATACATGTCCACTCACCCATACACTGCACACACTAAAAATATTTGTATGCTCACATCCCATGCCTTTTATTATGGGTTATATTTATAAGTTCCAATAAATTATCTTTGATTGGCCTAAACCTGTGTGTCTCCCTTCATCTTTGTCATGGGCTTTGTGGGGGAAGAAATTTACCAGCCATAAGGATCACATGCCAGTGTGCTGTTGGCATCCAATGCTAAAACTGATGCCATAAAACATTGGAGCATTTTAGTTCTCTAATTATACTTATTGAAATTGTTGCCTATTTGGTAGGGGTTGCTTTCCCTCTACTGAAAGAATAAAAAAAAATTAAAAAAAAAATTAAAAATCACATTTTTGTTGGCCATATTCACTTAACAAGGCTATATCAGTCCAAGCTGGAACTAACTCAAGGCCTAACTAGCTTGCCTGTTAGTGCTTCCTTGAAAAGGTGGTTCTGTTTCTATTTTTGTATTTTTAAAAATTGCAAACAAGACAAATGAATGCCACTCTCTGGGATGGTCCATACCTGAAAACTCAGTGATAGGGTTAAGTCCGTTGTGCGTCTGAGCCCAGTACCAGGCGTGTCCTCCCATCAGCAAACCTCCTCCTTCAGCTACAAACTCCTGGATATCTTTAATGTGATCTTCACTGTAGGCCGTGCACACAAACACACTTAGGTCCTTCCTAAATGTAGTCTTTTCACAGTTGAAGCCAAACTTGCTGAACAGGTCAAAGGCTTCATTTAGCTCTGGCACCACACCGATAACTCCCTGCCTGCCCTCGTCCAGCCAGTGTAGGGCATTGGTGAAGAAGGGAGCCAGAGTCTGCCAAAACATAACTAATATTACTACAAGCTACAAGTTAAGAAACATTCAATTTAAAATATGAGAGAGATTAGTAGATTAATAAACAAAAAACAGAAGTGCATAAAGTTGCATGGACATTTGACTATGGGCCTTAGGCAGGGTACATCATGGACAGTAGCTAAGTTTGCTTGCATGGTCGACACAGACAAACCATTCTTACAGCCATACACTAGGGCAATTTAAAGGCAGCAATTCTCCTAACAAATGCAAGTTTTGCATTGTGGGATGAAGCCGGAGAATCACGGGGGGAACATGCAGACTTACCTCTCTCCTGAACAGCCCTTCATGTGTGATCACCACCACTCGCCCCTGTCCGTAGTAGGCTCCAGCTAAAAACGCTCGTCCATCCTCAGTTGTCCCGATGGGGAAGGCCAGAGGTCCGTGAACTAGCAACTCGGAAGCCACCACTCCATTCATGAGGTCAAACTCTGAGATCCCCTGCAGCAAGAAGTCAAGGTCATCCTCAAAATCTTTCCCAATGCTGTAAAGATAAGGCAATGATATAAAATAAGATGACGTGATGAATTCTTGTATTGCAGAAGGTAATCATTATCATCAAATTCCTTTAAAAAAACTACATGCCTAAAGGAACCATATATTGGATTTTTTTCTAATTCATTTTGGACATGTAACTTTTTGAGAGCTATTGCTTTCTTTCTGTTGAAAAAGCTTAGATTAGATACATGGACTTTTAAGGTCCTCTTTTGCCCTGTTAGCCACACCCACAGTGTGCACACAATGGAACACAAGAAAGAGTAGGAAGTAGGAAGTTCTTCACCCATCTATGAGAACCAATTGTATTTAACTCCAGTGATCCTGTATGTCAGGATATAGGAATATTTGCATATGTGATAATAACAAAATACAACTGTGGGTTTTGAAAATAAAATCTGGGAGAATGCTCAGACAAGTTAACATAAAAGAACTAATAATACTAATTTCTAACTTACACCATAGACATCCAGGATGATGGTATCTGAGGATACACTGGCAGGTTCTCAGCTTCTCCTTGAAGCTTAGAGAAGTAGACCCCACTCACTCCAGACACTTTATTTCCCACAAACTGCAGCAGGGTGTTGTCTTTGGGGTACATTTCTGCCCAGCTCCAGGCCTGTCCCGCTATCAGCACTCCTCCTCCAGCTTTCATGAACGCAACTATGTTTTTATCATCTGCCCCGACACTGTATGCATCTGTCACATACACCCCAACGCCCTGGTCACTACTAAAATCATCCATAACTTTGGTTTGGAATTTAGATGCAAGATTATCAGCAACCTGTTGAGCACTTAAATGTATTCCTATTGTCTTGTTGTCAGGGTGATCTCCTTGCAGCCAATGTAGAGCATTTTCAACCAAATTTGGAAATTGGTTTAGATAGCTCTCATGACCTAACACTACAATGCGCCCTGAGCCATACAGTGACGCAGCCATTAGCACTTGACCCTTGCTGTTCATTGCCAATGGGAAAGCATGGTCCCCGGTCAAAACTAAATCACTAGGGATGGAGGAACCTCGAAGATCCAGCATTTTCAACCCTCTCATCAGGGAGACATAGGACTTTTCTTGATTGGATTTTGCGTGAGAGTGGGACATGGTGAAGATATGAATGCCAAACAAGATTAAAGGCAGAAAAATATTATCTGTGACAAATATGGAGTATGTTAGTTAGTCATGAATTGCAGTTGTCATGAATTGCAGCCGTAGAGGTGGTTAACGTTTGCCAGGCTGTGGAAAGACAAGAAATATCGGCTTAATTAAGAATTTTTTTAATACTGTTGCAAACTAGGCCTACACTGTCATCCCCGACAGCAAGGTGTATATCGGTGAAAAGCCCCTATACGTCTGCCACAACTGGCACCAATAAAGAATGCCTCTGTAGCGCCCCCATGTTTATGACCCCTATGGGACTCTGAACACACTTTCTTTGGCAGAGAGCAATGAAACAGTGAAACAAACAGGAAGTCAGCCATTTTGGATTAAAATTGGGCAGTCAGGTATATTTGACAGGCTCTAACTTGCACATACTTTGCCAGATTAGGCTCAAACCTGAAATACCTAATGTCCGCCTGGCCCTGAACACATCTGACCAATATGATGCCCCCTATAGACTGAAAAAAGCTTAATCAGACTGTGTTTTATTTCTAAGGGTTTTTAACAAGCAATTCAGAGCGCCCCCAAACCATGACAAAAAAGGGTCTATTTACTTTTTTGATTTGTCTGGATGTTTGTGAAGGATGTTTTTGCCAATTTTGTAAAATTCCCTAAAACTTCATTGTTCTTTCAGTCTATAGGGGGCACTATAGAGGTAACTGGCATCATATTAGTCAGATGTGTTCAGGGCTGGGGGGTAATTAGGTATTTCATGTTTGAGCCTAATCGGGCAAAGTATGTGCAAGTTAGAGGCTGTCAAATATACCTGACTTCAACATTTCAAACCAAAATGGCCGACTTCCTAATATTCTTCATAATAATATTTTATGTTGGGTACACTGTGGAGAATCACTGTACCAAGTTTCATTGCTCTCTGCCAAAGTAAGTGTGTCCAGGGTCCCATAGGGGTCATAAACATGGGGGCGCTAT
>JAVQKC010037489.1:0-24542 GCA_036025475.1 Philypnodon macrostomus
AATGCAGCTTTAGGGAATTTTCTAAATTTGGCAAAAACATTCTTCACAAACATCCAGACAAATCAAAAAAGTGATTAAGGTGCCCATTGGTAATAGTTGTAGCAGACGTATGGGGCAGACGTATGGGGCTGTTTTTGCCGATATACACCTTGCTGTCGGGGACGACAGCACAGGCCTAGTTTAGTTTTGCTGTTTGCTAACTTATATGTGCAGTGTATCTCTTTAATGTGTTGCTAGTTGAGGCCAAATAGTTTCAGATTCAAGGGAGATTAAATAATTTGTGTTCTTTTGTATGCATGTTACTGATTAAACGTGAATTAATAAAATCAGCAAATCAGAAAATGTGACCAGATGAAAAAGAAGAAGAGGTCTTGTGGTGCCAACGCCCCAGTCATGGCATTATAAGGTTTCACCAGTGACTCACTACAGCCTTGTGACTGACTTAAATGACTTGATTTTATGAGAGAAACTGCAGATAAGTTGGGAAGCATGTAGGACTATGAATGGACTTTTTTGAAATGTGAAAACCTAATGCTTTGCCGCTCACAGAGAATATGTCTGTTTCTTGAAGTACAATGAGAAGCATCAAGGGCCAGACAGCGCTGCACTTAACATTCCTCCACTTCAACCTGTGAAAAATGCGACTTGGAAAAGCAAACGGGAGCACTGATGCCTCTTTGAAATAATGTGTTTGCACGGCAGATTCTTGTAGCCTCGAGCCTCAAACACGAACACAGAGGCCCGGATTCCTGCTTTCACCGCCGAAACCAAGATGCTGTTAAGATGAGTCGTTGAGATACTTGATCCTCTCAAATACTCTCATTGTTCTATTGATAGTAGTATGATCTTGTGAAATTAAGATACAGTCTTGTCACTTGGAAGAATAGGTGTAGTTAGAGGCAAGCATTCATCAAGATATCTGATAACGACGATAAGTGTTGGTTGAAATTAAGATTAAACAAAGACTATATAAACTCTCGCAGCTTGTCAAATGAACAGTGGTTTCTTAGCTAGGCTACAAGATGAGTCATATGAAGCAGAAGAAAATTGCTTGGAGGCACAAATTTTCTCCAGATTAGTGCATTTCGCCCCAAAATGGGTGTCAGCAATGTGAACCAATAAAAGCATGACATACTCAGGGGAGTGGCTTGTTTGATTATAGGAGGCAGAAGACCACCATATCATATCAATTCCGCCTCAATATCTTAACACATGCAAACAATATTGCTATTATTAAAGATTATGAACATTTGGGACGGTACCTTTCCTGTGGCCAACAGATCTGAGCATGGCTTGGTACTGCGAGTCATCTATGAAAACCACATCGCTGCCCATGCTGTCCGACGAGTAGTTTCTGATCCGCGGCTCCATTGTCACGCAGGTGCAAGCCCAAGTCCCCCAAAACAAGCTCAAAGTAGTAAAGAATGCTACTGACTTTATCTAAAGCGTCACAAAGAGGTTCCTGTTGGTTAATGGGAGTGTTCAGCTCCTCACTCTACTTTACTCCCTTTGTACATTTGCTGTCTGTTTTTTTTTTTCTCGGCTGCTCTTGCAAAATGCCTGCCCCAGGGTGAAGATGTCGAGCTGTCATGTATCATGCTCAAATAGTGCCCGGCCCCTCCCACCCCAAAAAAAACACACCTTGGGCAGGACCCCCATTCAGGGCTATACAGCACACACCTCTGTAAGAATAATATGGGCTACAAATATGTTCGGGAGCATTTCAATTAGTTCTGGCACAAGTTACTGCTCGTTTGAGAGAGCATATCTCAAGACAGCAGTAAAAATATTTGAAAGTTACCTAACTCAACAAAAATGCCCTGGCAAGAAGTAATTTGCTGTCAAAAAGCTGTCATTTAAGTAATATACTGTGATTTTTAAATTTTTGGGGTTTATAATGGTATGCCACACTACCAATTTGTTGAATGTGTGGAGGTTGCTGAGCATATTTAGCACAAAGTAAAAAAAGGCATACATTTACATGATTAATGATTAAAAAGTGAATCAGATTCTTGAATATTTGGGCTTGAATATGGAATTACTGCTTTCATTTAGTTACTCCCTATTATTTAGTTAATTTGTTCAGAAGCGGACCATTGGAGCCTGTCATCCTCATCTAAACCCCACTAGCTCTGAGCATATTTTCAGTCTGAAGTGTGTGGTCAGATGTGGGAGGGCTGGAGATGCCACATAAGACCACACTGTCAATGGGGCGACTGTTTCAAACACACAGACAAAAGCAGCCAATGGAAACAACTGCCATCAAGGTCTTCCACCATCCGGACACAATTACAGGGAACATTTACAGGCTTCTGCTTCCATATACAAGTGAAAGAGAGCAGTGATTCCTGCCACGAGCAGAATAGATGCATTCAAACATTTTATGAAAACAAACGGAGGGACTGATTGGGATATGATTTGGATTATTTTTACAGATATATCCTGACTTTGTTGACCAAGCGAAGAAAAATGAATGGAGTGGACAAACAATAGTTGTACAGTATGAAATATAAAATAAATATAAACCCACAGTACTCATTGCTGTACTGAATCAAATAATAAAACACATATGTCCTATTTGTGTCTTCTACTACAAACATGTATGAAAGGAAGTGTATGGCAAACAAATCGGACATAATTATTTTTACATTAACAGCAAAAAGCAAAAAATGACTTACAATTGAACCTCAGATCTCCAATGGAAGATCAACTATTTTGTTCAGAATTCATCAGACTTTGCTATTTCTGTACTCCATGCACACTTCTAATGCATCTAGATTGAAATGTATTAATGAAAGAAATAAAAAAAATTGCAGCTGCCAGCATATGCAACAATTATGAACTTCCCATTGAAAAACAATTAGGGCCCATGTTAGATTATGTTCTTCTATACATCTATGTGACAAACAAACAAGCAACTGGAAACAAAGCAACCATTGTGGGTCTATCTAGACAAGCTGAACAGTGTTTCTATGAACAAGAGATAATAAAAGACCACTTCTTCTGCTTCGATCTGCAGCTTTGATTCAGTGAAGCGTAATACTGTTGTGTGCACAGTGGTCTGCACAAAAAGCTTCTGCACAAATAATTCTCGAAGGCACGACTAAGACAAAGTATTTTTAAAGTAAAAACCTGCTATAAAACTCAGGTGTTTCAACTTGCACTTTTCAGCCCTTTCTGACAAACGACCATAAAGTAAAGATGCCTCAGATACCTTCAGAGGAAGGTGGCTTGTCACGGCACGACTTTCAAGATATTAAACCTACTGTAGACCGCGACCAGATCCTTTGAGCCGTGCTTCAACAAGTGCCTTTAAGCTGTTTAAGACTATTTAAGACTAATATGAATGTGGTTTAAGCCATTTCACACATTGTTGTTTGCTCTTGGTGAAGTATCTTGCGTTAAATGTGTGGAAGGTGACGCAAGTTTTAGTTTTTAGCTAATCACAGAGCCTACTGTTTATGTTTATGTATTTTCTCAGTATTTAGTACATTGTCCAGAATATATTAATAGCGTTCATCTAATAAAAAATATGATCTCGACAGCAAAACGTAATGTTTTTAACAAAGCATTTACTCTTGATATGACTCGTGACCTCTGCTGGTGAAAAGATTTCCCTTTCTTAGTTTTCCGATCCAGCTTTGCTTCTTTTTAGAGCACGTGAACAGCTACGGTAGCCCTGTAGGGACCAGAAAGGTGAAGGTGATTTCAGCAAAATAGTTTTTAAATAAAACTAATGGAAGATTGCATAATTGAAAAAGACCATGACTGTGATTCACTTCTTATTTGTCTATTCGCTCAATAGCTCCTTCCTCTAGACATCGATACAACTTTACCTGTTTCTACGGTTTACCTTACGCCTACTCAGCTCTCAGTGATAAAGATGATTAGTGAAGACCGGGCAGTTTTCTTACGATGACATTCTGCCGTGAGAAGCATTTCAAATCAGGACATTCCTGCTCAGGGCGCGCCCACCCTCCTCTGCAGCGGGGGGAGTCGCCACACCAAGACAACACCGCCCCTGCCCCGCCCCATCGCGCCTGCTATGTGTGCCTTTGAGCAAGTGACAGCATGTGATGTGAGCAGGAATGTGGACCTACAGTGGGTTTCATCTGGTGCACAGGTTCATGGTATAGGCTTGAAATGATGATACAAAGTTTGGTGAAAGAGCACTTGACGCCCCAGGACATAGGGAATAGATCCAAACAATAGCAGGGAGAGTTGACAGGGCATGAAAGCCTGCTCTACCATCACAATACAAGAGTGTGCAAGGTATTGCATTTCAAAACAAACCCAGGTGTTGCCAGACAATGGGACATATGCATGGGCATAACAGGAGCATTTATGCATTTATGTTTTTGATGTTTCTTGTGCATTAACTCAAAAACATATCTAAAGAAATGTTTACACCTCAAAATTAAGTCAAATCATCTTTAATATGACGTATAATCTCTATAATATATATCTATGAACAATAAATTAAAGCTAACATTATTATTATGACACTATTTTCTCCTCCTAATGTTGATAATTAGCAAGGCTTTCGTTTGAGATCTTCCGTACTCAAAAGTATAGTGTGTTGTTAATCACATGTAATTAGCTCCACATGGTGTTTACAGTGGTGTGGTTAAGAAACTATGACGCCCGGATAATTGCAGTCTTTATGAACTACGCATGTGGCCAAAAGACGAGTCTCACTGTTTACAATGTCGCCCTCTACTGTCAGAGTTAGCGCACTACGAATAAAACAAAAGCCAGGTTAGTTTGCACAACAGGTGTAGTATGACTTGTAGGTAATGGTAATATGAAGCCAGGCTAAAGTCCAAAGTCAATATGGCCGTTTTGTGTTGACTGTGGCAGTGGAGGGTTGTGAGAGTGCAGGGCGCCATGGCAACGCAGCAAAAAACACACAGTAGCCGCAAGTCAAGCGAGAGTTTGACCCTTAAACTCTGGAGAAATGGAAAAAGAAATATTTCTCAAAGCTGTTCAAATGTCAAAGTTCAACACCAGTCATTACAGGCAATTGTAAAGGCAAACTACTTAAGAAATAATCTCTACCATAGCAAGCAGTTTACCAAAATCTACCCACATCTTCAACTAAATGCCTGATAAAGTACAATAAATGCCAGCAGGCCTAAATACCCAAATATATTTTGGTAATGAGGAAAGAAAAGTCTGTGTATTTGACCTAGGCTTCATAATGTGAATGAAGTGTGGGAAATACATGCTTTAATCTTTCACTTGTTTGTGGTTTTGCTGCTATTGCTAAAACAGGCATTTGGCCCCAAGCTACAGTGAACTGACTCAGATCACTCATCACTAGTGTTTTCATTGTCAGTCGATGCTAATGTGAATGGGGTTCTAAGAAGGCAGTACATTGCACAAGAAATATATCATGCCACACTGTAAGTGTTTTAATTCACACAATGTTAAATATTTAACATTTAAATATGATCTATGATCCTCACATAACTGGACCTGAGACAACAGGCTGCTCTTTGGACTGAACTTATGTTGTTATTAAAGCTATAAACACTTGGGGTTTAAGGTTTGTAAATGATTGTCATGTCAAACTGAACATTTTAAAAACGCTAATGCTAATTTACAGGCAAAGAAAACTGTTTTATACCACAAACCACTAGCCACCGTACTCGTGTTGTGGGTGTAGGCATTTAAAAGGTTAACACCATCCTCTCTCCAGCCCCCTGCCGCCCCTCCCTGCCGGACCTCCCACTACAGACCGCGCGTAGACACGCACAGTTTCAGCGGACCTTACCTGTGCAGCACATTCTCCCGTACAGATGAGCGCCCACTTCCCCGCAGCCCATTTCATGGATGTAGTTAGTCCGTCGGTACACTATCCCGCACCACACCGGCTCGGCGGCCCGCGGAGTCTCCTCCACCTCGGCCATCCTGCTGTGTTTTTGCGGCGCGTAAAAGCGAACCGCGGTGGACTTTAACTAAAACGCCCCCAAAGTTCCCTCTGTTTTTTTCTCCTGAGTGAAACCAGCCCTCCACACTCTCCTCTCCCCTCTCTAGCGGCACATGGAGCGAAGCAGAAAAAACATAGGGTCGTGTCGGATTGCAAGCATTTTGTCACAAGCCCAGCCCACTTTTGTTTTGAGTAGAGAAGTGAGCTCCATCCAAGTTTAAGCCGTGCGCTCTCCTTCGTGCGTAAAAATCTAAATTAATGCCATTACGGGACGCTTACTTTGGGAGGGACGTTCATGGAAAGTTATGTCGCACACTACACGAGTCACTATTTTAGCTACACCAATATTACATAAGCCCCCAGTACAGAGCGGCAACAGGAATGACTTGAAAGCCCATTATGAGTGTCACTGAGAGCGTAATAACTTTGGGTGTTGCTGTGAACAGAGACTGACTGCGCCTTTACGCCGCGTTTCCTCGCGCTGTAATAAATCATGTCCCCTCCTCATGCACAACAGCTGTTGGTCATAAATAACTTCAACAGAGGAATATGTCTTCTCTTTTTGCGTAGCATTGCGAAATCTTCACGTTTATGAGCAGGTATTGGCCCAATTTCAAAAGTAAATGCTGCTTAAAACCCCAACGTGACTATAAAGGTTTTGATGGCACAAACAGAATGCCAGGGAACGGCTCCAAAAGTACAAAATAAATATAGGCTAGACCATGTCAACATGCACAAACAATACCAGTTTACATGTAAAAGGTGTTAGATTAGTTCGGTATTTATAGTTCACTGCAGCACACACTTCCCTCTTTAAGCTAGGAATATCTGAAATATAAAAAGATTTGGTCTAAGCAATAACTCTTAAAATGTTTATGTTGAAGTTGGAGTTCTTTTATACAAGCCTTTTTCCGGTCCCTGTCCCAGCTGATTCACAATTTCTTGGTTTAGTCCCTGGCCTGTCCCTGTCCCTGGCCTGTTCCTACGTCTTACGCCAAGTTTAATGCAATGTGTTGCAATCATGCTGGCAGATACTCTCCTCAAATAACCCCTTTGTAGAAAAATGAGAAACATACAGTACTTTTGGATCTGATGTTTCTAAAATGTATTTCCCAGTGTTTTCGATGTCAAAGACCGTCTAAATGTAGTCAATATGTGGAGCTCAAAAATAGAATTGAACCATATTTTTAAGAATAAGGACTTTTTGGTAATGTTCACCCACATTCCCATAAATAGACCTAGGCATATTTCAATCTTCAATTATAGACTTAAAGACAAATTTGGTAGCTACTCATTAATGCATTATTCACTTTCCTTTGTGAGTCAAGACAACTTAGCCACAGGTTCCTGGCTCACCAAAACATTCACCAAACCACAAGCCTACAGCTAGGAGCAGCAGTCTACCACTGATATGTTGTCTGTTTGCTGGAGGCCATGTTGGGACAGAGTGGGCGTGTATTGTTCTCACTACTTGGCACCTTTCACTAATGTTTTTCACTACTTCTCATAACTTCCCCTGTCAACGTCTGTTTTAACCACAGTGAAAAAAGTCAGGAAAGTGACTCACAGTAGCACATGACGAGCCAAAGCCTGAATCTAGTCCTTTATTAAATTTTGCATGTGGTTTTAGAGACACCGCCACTGTGTATGGGTCCCTACGCAAGCACCAATAATAATCCACGATTTGGGTGTGGCTTCCTACTTGGATCAAACCGACTTTTGTGTTAAGTCTATGTTGTGAATCTCGCTCTTTCAAGTTTTCAGCCAGCTGCTCTAAATTGTCTGCAGGGATTTCAAGCAAAAAGAGCCACTGTGTTCAAGGACACAGGCAAAGATATATTATACTCATGATAGAGTTATTATGCATCCTACGATTCAGTGATGATCAAATTTCCCGACTCTACCTGCCAGATATAAAACAACTGGAAAGAAATATATACATTCACTTTTACAATTAGCATTATGACATATAGTTCTGCTCTAGCTTTCTATTACTGTGGCTAACTGATTTCTTTTCCAAATTTAGCCATACTACAAAGTGATTAAGAGCTAATTCATTCATCGTCCCAGCTTTTTTAGTTTTTTTAGCCTGCGAGGGGTACGCTGTGGACAATGACTGGGTAGTCACAAAAATTTACCAGTATCAATATCAAATGGCATAATGTTTGCTGGGATACAATTCGTGATATCTTTATTAACAACTTGTGTTATATATTGTGCAGCCGTACACAACTGATTAACCTAATGTCAAAAGACTAAATAAAGAACTTCACTGTGAAAGATAGAAAATGCCTTATACCAGACGCGTACATTTTGTATACACTAGAGATAGAGCATTACCATAAGCATGTAACCTATAGTCAGCTAAGCTCTTGAGACACGTCTGAATGACTCAATCTAAACAGAGCTAAGTCCCAGACCAGACCGGGACCTTGTGGAGGAAAGTCTTAGACCTCCCTCAGTTTGTTATGTCCGTATCCCGGCAACGCAGCCCACTGCCCCCAGTGTCAGGTTCACCACCATTAGCCTCTATTAGACAACATGAGCGACGCCACATGAGCTTTTTTTAAACCGAGCACCGGGCCTTTTGCCCACTTTCACCTTCAAGTCAAAGGCACCTTGTTCAGGGTGACCATGTGCCCGTATGTAATATAGAGACTGTCCCGATTTTAGGATTCTTACCCCATCCCAAAATTTTAGAAAAGTGCCAATTGTTCCTGTTTCCTATTATAAGCCACTAAACTAGCTTTATCGACTAGAACAGGGGTGGGCAAACTGCGGCCCGGGGGCCACATGCGGACCTTTAGGCTTTTTAATCCAGCCCGCCGAGCATTTTCTCAAATTTTTTAAATGATAAAATATTTCCAATTTATCAGTCACATTGTAATAACCAGCAGTAACCATATAACTCCACATCGACATATTATTTTACTGAGGTCCGATCGAAGGCTGTATGTCTCATTTGTCAAGAAATGGTTTTACTAAGAGTACAATATCAGCCGGCCCACCCCCAGTTTGCCCACCCCTAGTTTGCCCACTCCCAGTTTGCCCACTCCCAGTTTGCCCACTCCCAGTTTGCCCACCCCCAGTTTGCCCACCCCTGGTCTAGAATAAAAAGGTCTTCTGAAGCTGATTTGTTTCTTGTTTTGTTCAAATCCAGCATTATTTGGTAAAAGAAGTGTCTTTCAGTTTGTCAGTCTAGAAATACAGTAATGTTGTTGCTATAGCAAACTACTGCATATTGTCCAGTGCGTCCCTACATCAGTCATGTGACACGGCTGATTGTCGACTGGCAATGTAAACAATGAGAGCACATGCAGCTGGTCCAATCAATACAGCACCTCCCAGCTCTATTCAAAATGCATCATTAAAAACAAAGGAAAATATGAGCCCTTTGTTGACGTATTTGGAGTAGACTTTAGACGTCTGCAGTGCGGCAAGTTCACGAGTGAAAGTGGAGTGGTTCTAATGTAAATGGACTATCGACTAGAGCCGGTGACAGTCGGATTTCCCAATGTTTGTCCTCCAAGTTGACCTGTCTAACGACTCTTTCAAGTACAGTACAGTACAGTACAGTCGGTTTGTAGAAGTAAAAGGAGAAACACATATACATACTTCTTTCAAGAATTTGAGTCATAATTTGAATAGACTAAAAATAATTGTATTTCCTTTGGATAAGCTGCCCTCGCTATCAGCCATCTCATCATAACAACCTTGATCTTGTTTTTGAAGGAGACTTGTTTACTGAAGGTGTGTCTTCTTCTCTTTAAGGAATGTGTTTGTTTAACTACAGAACTGGAAAACATGTATTTCTAGTTTATGACGTGTATTAATCATTATAATTAATAATACATTTACTGAAGCTACTTTAACACATACAAATATTAAAGCTCTAATTATGATTAGTGTAGCTTTGTAGTATTTGTAATGTCATTAACAGTAAATACATCTATTAGTTTTACTTTGAAATACTAGCCTCTACACCTTTATTTTCTACACAATAAGATTTCAATAAGTATTCTGCCCTCTGCACACATAGAGCCTGTCGCAGATATTTCCCTGTAATTTGCCTGAGGGTGTGTCTCAGACAAAAATGCGTTTGACATCCGCCATTGTGCAAAGCTCTATCAACACTGAGCTAAGTCTGTGGGTGTGTCTATTACCTGTGGGTGACTGTACTGATGCCCTCATTGATAATTTGGTGCTTTAAATACCTTAAGAAATCAAACTAGCCAGGTCATTTCTTCAGGAATAACAGGAATGTACAGTTGGAGCCAGTTTGCAATGCTACAATAAGAAAGAATCAGAATAAGAATTTATAGAAAATAATATGTTCATCTGTGATTTTTATCAGCTTTCTTTAAAGCTTTACAAGTTACAATGAATTGCAATAATGTGGCTGTGTGATACAAGAAAAAACATGCGTATATATGCAATAGCTATGTGGAATATTGCATGAAAATCATAAATCTTCTTTGCCATTTCAAAAAATCTGTTGGATTCCATGACAACTCAGACTACTTTTACTAACTTGAACCAATTTTATTTTGTCACAGTAACAATAAAAAAGTATATCACAAAGACATTAATGCCACCAACAATATTCATTTGCAAGTTGGATAATAAATGCAAAGGTATAGGTTTAGTCACAGGTTTTTAATGTTAACGATTGCACCTCCAAAGTGTCCTTGTCAACAACGAGGAAACCTCCAGCTCTGACGTCACTCAACAACAGCCGGCACTTAAAGAGTTAACTACGCCCAAGCCACAGGAAACTGAGCAGGCGTAAAGGGGAGGGTGTAGAAGAGCATGCTCCTTGCAAGCTGACAGGACGAGACGCGAACCGAGAACAACCGGCATCAAACTATACAAAGACAAAAACTTTTCTCCCCATTTTGTCCTACCTTGTTTCTTGCGGACCCTCCACTGCCACACGAGGACAAGTGTCACAATGTGTCCCAGTGCCACCAGGGTCGGGAACACATTTGCAGGGGGGCTGTTCGGCATCGGGCCTGCTACAAGAGTGGAGAGTCCCCGGACAGCGACACGGGAGCAGCCAGGTGGTGGGAGGGATGGATGGGGTGAAAGGTGACAGACGCAGCCGGGACGGGAGGGGGGCGTGTGTGCCGGAGCAGGAAGGGAGGGGGTAGCAGTAGCTCCTTTAGGGGTGTGGTGTCATCCCGGAGTTAAAAACAGGAGCCAAAGTTATCCAGAGACTTTTTACAAGAGACGAGACCAAGAGAAGAACCCTCCCTTTTTCCAGAGCTGTGAGTCACTGCTGTAGCAGAGTGACTCCCTCCCACTTTTTAGGTCGGTTTCTCTTCAGCTAATCCTAAATGTTTCTTTATATATACTTGTTTTTTTTAAAATAAACATAACGTTTCCTCCAATTGCCTAAAGTAAGTCTTTTTTTAGCCAATGTGCAAACTATAGTTAACTTTATACAACCTAGCTTGGTAAAACGCGCACTCCACTCTCTTACAGCAAGCAAAGCAAGTCCAGTGGAACAGCTTCCTTATCTGTATACAGTATATCATATGAGCCAGCTTCAAAATATCCTGTCTTTTCCATCAACTTTGGGTCCCAGTGAAAAACAAAACAATGACCTAAAGTAAGTCCGCACTGGCAATCCCCTTTCTCATTATAGCTGACAGCCTTCCTCCTTCACTGCAACCCAGTATCTGCAGCGGTTAATAATACATGAGCTTGCTTGGTGAGACGCGCAAGGACAACACACTTCAACAGGCAGTACTGATAAGCTCCGATCTACCTTGAACTTCTAGTGTCAAAGTTTCCCCCGTACAATGGACATAAACAGTTATTTTCCATTGATTTTACAAGTTGCTCGAGCCCAGCCTACTTTTTTTTTTCCTTTCTGGATGTTTATAGTTAAAGCATGCCTCCCCCTTGTTCACTCTCATTCATTTTCATTATATAACTTCACTATGCTGGTCCTAATTGCTTCCTTGTGTTTGGACAGCGCTGGTAGCATATTTCCCAGAAACCGTTTTTGGTGCATGCTTCTGACCGCCGTCTGGTTTAGAATCTCCACTGCCTTCTCTTTTTGAAACTTTAAATCATAGTGCTGGGCCATTTTTTCCCATGCAAAACCTGTAATTAGCCAGACGCCTTAAATGAAAATGTCTCGATATAGTGACGTGTAACAGAGCAGCATTTCTCAGTCATGCAGAACTTGTCTGTCAGCAGTCAACTGTTGTAACTGCCTCACACATGGAGTTAAATGTAAATCTTGTAAGAAAATACAATCTTTTATGGACCACACAGCTAAAAAATATTACAGTTTGTTAACCCATTACTTCCATTATTATTCCCATTAATCCCATGTAACCGATGTCCCTCTTCACTAATGTACAAAGATCTAACAAAACAACATTTGCAAAACACTGAATAATCCCTTAAATATTTGGCAACCATGTTTTTCATTAGCTTTTAATCCAGCTGGAGAAATGTGTGGTTCTTTGTTTTGAATTGATACATGATAAAAATAATAACTCAACTAAGGGAATGGTATGGTACAAATGCCTCTGATAAAAAGCTAGTCTTAATCAATAGTTCATGAAAGGAGACCAAACATGAAAATGTAATGCAACTGTTGTCAAATATACTTAAATATACCATGTAAGGGTTAATCAGATGATAAACTACCAAAAAATGCAAAACATCGGTTTCAACAACAAAGAGACTTCAAAGCACCGCAGGCAGAACAACCACCTCTTCTGCTGAGGACGTTAGGGCAGGTCGGATTATAGCAAAGAAACCCAACACCAGGGTCAGGGCCTGGCAGATTGGCAACGGCAGTGTGTGACATATGCCAACCATAAAACCGAAATAAAGAGGGTAACCTTGGCCATAGGAGAACTATATTAACATTTTGAGTCAATTGTACTTTGATGGATAGTTTCAATGCACAATACAATTTCAATTCTACTTATGGAAATATTATTTTGAAGTGACAATACAAATCTACCCACCTCTGAGTAAATGCCTTTGACATTTGTGGAAGGGTGAGTAGCAAAGTTTACTTTACAACCAGTCAGTGTAGTAGTAGAATAAATATTATAGCCTATGAATCTTACTAAAAACACCACATAACACTGTTTTACTTTTCTCAAGAGATAATTGTGACTATTTTTAAGATATATGATACCATTTAAACATTCCTACAATGAATATCTTGATTCAACAACAGAAGAAAAGAGTCATTGTAACCAAGTGACGCATGAGCTGGCAATTTCCTCTTTTATGATCGCAGTTTCAAAATATCACCAAATCCCAGATGCATCACAAACGGGCAGCTCTGAGGGAGACAATTAGTAACAGGACGTCCCGCAGTAGTGGGGGCTAAAACCATGGGAGCTGTGTAGACGACGCCTAAGGGGGAGGAGCCAGCCCACTCCCACTTTCTGTATTCACATGTGTTGGCTCAATGATTCCCATATTGTGATGCATGCTTTGCATACCCACACGTCGACCACATGTCCAATAACATAGAGGTACGAGATGAAAAAAGATGTAAGACAAAAATTTAAGTTACATTTGAAAAGACTCAAGGACAATGGAGAAACAGCATGGTGCTTTTATAATGAATGGGAGAAAACCAGCTGCAAGGAATGTCATCCCGACATAAAGACAGAAGAAACGCAGGAATTTAACCAAAATTAATTCGATTCTTGAGAAGCAGCCCTATGTCAAATGATACACATGGTGAAAAAAATATAAGATTCAAAAATATCGTCAGCCTACCATATGGCTCTCCTGTACAGAGGCAGCAGCACAGATCCATCTCCTCCGAGCGTCTCCACAACTTTCAGAGAAAACACTAAGACTCAGACCTGACCTCCCGACATTATGTTCAAATCTAAACCAGGAGGGCGTGCAGAAAAAAAAAAAAAACGAAAAAAAAAACGCACGAGGAAGAAGGGAGGAAAAAACACACTTGCAGAACTGCAGATTGGGGAAGTCAGAAGAACAGTTAAGATGGCACTGCGAGTTTTTAGTGCAATTTGTGAAGCTTTTCCTCCCAGTGGAAATAGCTACATCTCATGCGTAGTTCTGGCAGCGGTGGAGGTTTTTTTTTTTTTTTGACGACCAGTGGAACGAAAAGCTGAAGAAACTCCCATGGACACCTTTCCCAGATTTTGGACAAAGAGCGGAAAATGCGGTTTAATGCCAGCTCACTATATAACAATGGTAGCTCTGTGGAAGTTATAAAAAAGGGAAAGTTAAGCTACGCCGTCCAGAGCATAGGAAGAGTGCACGGGAGCAATTGGGATGCATTGATTTATAAGGTTTCTATTACATATTAATAAGGCCCCCAATAAGCACAACAATGAATAATTCACAAAATGTAGAATGAACAAATGTCATGGCCATATTAATGGGGGTTAACTGTGGTGAATATATAAAGATAAAGAGATGACAATTAACATTGGGTAGTCAAAAAGACTGTTTTAAGGTCTTTGTAAATAAAATCTTTTCTGGCAGCAGTAACCAAATAATTAATAAAAAAAATATATAATTACATTACATTTTATAAGGGTTTGGGGTGTAATTATTATGTAAATAAAACCGAACTTAACGTGGCAGTGGTGTTGCATAGTTTTATGTTTTTTTACATTTATATGTTGCACATGCTCAGATTTGTTCCACATTCCATTTAAAGTCATTTTACAGATGTGCATTAAGCCTATACATAAACAATGTATAGCCATACACTATACAGAGAACAGTCGACCAAGCATATATGCATGCAGTTAAACCATATAGCAGCAGTGTTATCTTATAGGCCTGGTGCACTAAGGCTGAACACACACAGGCCTGCTTTACATTAACTGTCTACGGGCCAAAGAAAGGGCAATAGAGAGATATGATAGCTGTACTCCTTAGACAGGAAAGAGTGTGGGTGTCCTAGTGTTTTAATGTAAGCTCAAGACTAAGACAAATAAACACTTTGCAGACACTCAAATAATGTATTTCCATCATGCTGCCACACAGGTAGCAGTTTAAGGATGTACAGCCACCACACCCAAAACCTCACCTGCTCCATCCTTCTGGTCCCAACATCCCTTTATAACCTACATCTATGCTGACACCTTATGGCTAAACACTGTACCAACAACAAAGTGTGCCTACCTTGACCATGCTGAATCAAAGCCTCCATGAAGTCTCTGTAATTTGCCTCCATTTTGTCTGTGTATCACATGAGAAATTTCTGAATCTTTTCTGTGCTGAGTGTGGTGTCTAAATGTTTGAGTTTAGGTTAAAAGTAGCCGGCGTGGGGCAATGAAAAGGTGGCTTTTTCTGGGCACAGGCAGGAAAAGCTGAGCATGCTTTAATTGGACTCACATTTGCCAGTCTCTGCTTAGTCATATAGCTGCTCTGAAGATGGAAAATCCTCCTGCATGTTACGCATTGAGGTGAACCAGGGCTTTCTATTGGCAAATAAATCCTGACTTATTTTGGTAGGATAACCACAAAAGATGGAAAGTGCAAATCGTCAAATGAACTAAAATTAGATTAAAAAGAAATTCTATAAACTTTAGCTTTGATGTGAAAAAAGAAGAACTTCCAGCATTTTAAGTTTATAGTTCAAATCCTCTATGTCCCCAGCAGATGGCAGAATTAAGTCCACTTAGTCAGGTGCAAAAATGACATAAAAGACTTTTTAAATTGACATTTGCAATCAATGTAAACTTGATAAAATCATATTATTCTCAATGGCATGGCCTGGTAGTGGTAAAGATGAATTGGAAATGACAAATTCAATGAGTGCCCATAGCAACGGTCAGATTTGTCCTTCAGAACAGCAGATGAAGAGACAACATACACATTTCAAACGAACAATCCAATCATGAAATCTGCTAAAATTGTGTTTAGCCAGGAGGATGGCCGCATTATAGGTCTAACTCTATTGTACAGAATAACATTTGAAATGAGGTTCAACGAGTGCAACCATTAACAAGTACAAAGCTGTATTTGACTGTACAATAGCCATATGAATGTGCCTCAGCTCTGTAAGTGAGGTTTGTACTTTATCATTGATTAACATTACATGCAGTGTTAAAGAGCAGCATATGTCCTTGAATTGCAATAATAAAAGATATGTTTCATGTATTTGACCTTTATGTCACGTGTCAAGACGTCCAGTTCTCATGTTAGCTCATGTTTGCATGTTTAGTCCTAAAGTCCTTCACAATACCTTCCAGATGTCCTGTATATAAATCAAATTGCTCTATTTCCTCTTCCCTTTTGATAAATCCCCCATTAGAAAAGGTCACTCAGTTCATCCAGTGTCATTCTC
The DNA here is from genome assembly GCA_036025475.1 of Philypnodon macrostomus. Classification (NCBI taxonomy): domain Eukaryota; kingdom Metazoa; phylum Chordata; class Actinopteri; order Gobiiformes; family Eleotridae; genus Philypnodon; species Philypnodon macrostomus. The sequence continues at coordinate 16,254 of JAVQKC010037489.1, forward strand.
TTTAATTTCCTATTTTTTTAAACAGTAATTGTTATGATCCTAATTTAAAAGTATCAAGGACTTGCCTCACAATAGTAAAGACATATTGGGCAGACATGGACTCAAAGAGGAGCTCTTGTAGATCGGGGACATTAACAATGTCTCCACTCATTCACAACTATAGGTCTGCATAGGCACATTTGAGCTCCTGATCTTGTGAATTCTATAGAACATGTGTTGTTGCTGAACCTAAAGTTTTATAGATATAACCTAAACATGTTCATTAACAAAATCTGATTTAGATGGTGAAAGTAATATGGATGTATGACAGACAAGCAGCCAGCCAGGATACAAAAAGACTTTTTGTATGTAAAACAATCTACTAAGTGTCATAGGACTCTGTTGATGTCCATATTTTGTGTATTTTGGAGAAGCCATTGAGTGCTGAGTGAAACTAGCCTCAAGAGAGTTGATCATTTTTAGTGTTTTTAACCATCTTTGAGCATACTACTACTATCAACAGTATCCATCCACTTTAAGGTCAAAGGTCTATTTAGAGGTTAAATGTCATAAGCAGGTCTCTGTGGATAACAACAATTACGATTATTTTCTCTGAGTAGAGGATGAATAACTTGTTCCCTTGTCAATAGCTTTGAATACTTTTAAAGATAGATTTTAAGATAAAATGTAAGATAAAACTGAACCAGACCATCTACAGAAGTTTCATATCTTCACAGGCTACTGTATGTGAAGATGGTGGAATTGGCTGTAGCTAAAACTAACTGCAGAGTGCTTCATATTTAGAAAATCTGTCTTAAAAACATCTGGCAGCACTTCTCTGAAATAAAAGTATCATCTGTAAATCGTTCACTGTTTTCCAAATGTATATCACCTCTGGCCTCAGTGTCACTGTGTGTGGAATAATTAATGAGAAACAGCTTTGGACCCAACTGGGAGCAATGTTTCTACACAAATAACTGGGAAAAATAAGATTCATTGTGTATTAACACAAGTGGGTTAAGTAAGCCAAAGACTAAATGTGGAAAAAGGGATTTCTTGTTACACAATTGCGATTGTCATTTTTGTTGCTAGGTAAAATTGGCTAGTGACATTTTGTCTGTTTTTTTATTGTATCTTTGTGTAGTATACATGGTGGGTTAACTATACTGAATTAATATTAAATAAATAAAATCACTTTATAAATAGCATTCATATAATAGAAACACAAGTGTCCTAAATGGAGATTATGTATAAGAATGTATATTTAAGATTTTACTAAAACAATGGGACGTACGCCACACCCAAAAACCCTACAGCTGAGCCATCACTGCATGCTTTTATTTTGATGAGACAGTTCATTCCTGGGAATGTTGTTAATGTCATTAAAATAAAATGTTGACTCAATAAAAGTGAGAATAAATCACAATTCATTAAGATGGTTAAAATGCTGCCTTTGTACATTTACTAAAACCATATGGAGTCAGTAGATAGAAAACAACAGAAGAATTTGGGGTTATTCTGAGTCATGTGCAGCTGAAGGCGTGGGCTGGTCCATGTGCTCTCTATTACCTGTACCGTGCCTCTAAATCAAACGCATGAGCAAACGTCTGAACAACCGAACACAGATGGAGGCAGACGACTGTGTCAGGGATTCACCTTACACCTGACTCTACCAGACTTATTAACAGAAATACTATAGCCTGACCATTGAATTATTTAGTGTACAATTTATAGTGATTTATTTGAATTCATGTGATGTATCCGATTTCTAGTTTTGAGTGACTTCTGGTTAGTGTGAGGGAATGTGTATCTATTAACATCTCCATAGGGTAATTTGTTCTTCTTCATTTGACCCATCCCTCAGTGTGGGTGACTACAGTGAAGCACCTGGGGACCCTTCTCTAGATCTTGAGTCAGGATGTTTGTCAGGATGTACTTAGCTGGAGAATTAGGCATGTCTAGACTAACGAGAAAACATTACACGTGTGTAAACAGCAATAGAATAGACAATCAACGGCAAAACTATAGGCCCACAATTTGCATTAAACATATGAAATATGTAAAAGTAAAAAACACCTGTATATGATGCAAAATGCTTTCATTTCTTCAATGCTCTAGTCATATCTGTGTGCCTAAAAAGTGCTTTTCCTTGGGTTTTATGGAGCCTCAGATTTCTTTTATTAAATATATTTTTAGAGTGTAGAGAATGGGCTGAATCAATATGCAAATTAACAAATACAAGATTATAAGGATTTGTATTTTTTTTAAATTAATGTCAGAAAAATGTTATTCTCTCATTGCAACTGTTTTTGTCTTCACTGGAGCCAAAATGCTGCTTGTTTACAGCTTGAGTCCCTCAATCTTTGCACTGATCACATTCCAGGGTTTTTTAATCTGCATTGGCCTCTGAGGAAGCTGCATAGTTCTCAACACAAATATGAGTGAAAACAAACCAAGCTAGATAACATGTCATTAGCTCTAAACACAGAGGTTGTAATAAGGTTAAGACTGAACTGATGCTAACCTTTGAGCTAACATGCATACAGCTGCTTTATAAAGACTATATTGTGTCCAGGTTTAGCCGTGTTGACAGGTCAGTGCCAGTGGAGAATAAAGACATCTGTGGTCGACCTTTGAACAAATAGATCCCACTCCTCTGGCAGAAGAGCAGCATACCGTTTCATGCTTTACTGTGAACTATAGGGTTATCATCCAAGGCTCCTCAAACGATAAACATGCTGTGGGAACATGCGTGTAGGAGTATGGCTTTAGTGTTGATAAGAGGATTCAAATATGTAGCTGTGAATTTCATCCAGCTCAAGTTTAATGTTCTTGTAATATGAGAAGAGTATAATGTGATGCATGCATGTAACATTGTATTAACAAAACTCTACCAAAGGTTTTAAGTTTTGTTGAGTTGCTTGTGTGTCTGTTAGCAAAATACCTTAAAAAGCATCTTTGCTATTGCGAGATATGGCCATTGTCTTTCACAACATACGTTCTTCTTGCCTAGAGATCCAAAGTAATTAAATAAACTGGATTCTTTTTAATCTAGTGTGAGCCTTATTGAGACGACAGATCAACAAGATTTCCAACAATGTCAGCATCATGACTTCAAAGTGTGGCCAAATTACAATGTGTTTTGCTCTTCTCCAAACGCATTCAACTTGTGTGAGCTCATATCATTAAAACTACTGCAGCTATAAATGCGGTGTATAAAAGCGTTGAAATGTGAGCCGTCCCGAGGGCGACTGAGGTAAGATGGCTGATGGGGCGAGGCAGTAATGGAGGCAATGAGATGGTGCACCGTGACTTGGCTTTTTGAGGAAAACTCAATGGGACTGGGCCAAAGAGCTCTGCAGAATGGATCAAAATGAAAACGTTAAGATTTATGTGGACTTTGATCCTATAATTTTGTTGCAATGCCTGAATCGCGCTACAGTACACAGTGTACAGTTAATTTATGCCCTGCTCTTTGTCATTTTTACTGTAACAATGCCCGTGTTCATATTATTATTAAAAAGGAAAGTCAATAGTATTAAGTATTATGATGAACACTGGATTTGATCAATTCATTTGTAGTTCATAAGGTTTTATGGAGACACTGATAGCAGTAGTCTTCTGTGAAGAGACAAAAACAAAAACACAAAGTCAACTAAAATCAATATAAAATCAAAATCGTGATATTGGCTTGAGAATATTGTGCTATCATATTTTTACTATCATGCACCATTAGTATATAATTTCTTATCACTAGGAAAGAAATACAAATAAATGACTGTATGAAAACTGATTGATGTTACCATAAAATGTACAGTGAGTGAAATCCCTGGTCAGAACCCATGACTTTTAAGCGAAAATGTCAAACTTGAGAAGTGTGACTAAAGTTTGCCAGCGGTGCCATTTTGCCAGCTCCATCATGGGACCGTCCTGTGATTAAGAGGAGTGAGGACAATGTGTAACTGAGAGTGTCCTGTAAGTGAGTCATCATATCCGCTGTTGGGGCTAGGCTCCCCGTAACCATAGCAATACGACACACCACAGAAATATGAGTAATTACAGGCGAGGGCCAGAACAGTGGTCGGAGGAGATAGCATCGCCACGGGCAACAGTCAAACACACACACACACACACACAAACGCTTTCCTGGAAGTGAAGAAACCATCAAGACATCTGCCTGGAGAGCTTAAGAGGAGAGTGAAATGCCCAACTGTTTAACACAATAAAACAGAAGATGAGAGGAGCCCAACACAATATCATTTGAACAAAGCCAAAACCTCTCTAGCTCAACAAAAAAGTAGTTGTTTGGTTACAATGTCGACAAATTGACTTGTATGTGCTTATAAAAGGCTAACATAACTACTGGAATAACCCTGCAGCAGTTTCTATCACTATAATAACAAAGGGGAACTGGGAGCTTGCAAAGAGAAAACTGTAAAAAGGGGGGTTTCCATTTACTCTCTAGGAGCCAAAATAATAAACTGTAGAAAGTTCATTTTTCTATTTATTGCCTCTAAAGTAATCAACATTAATCCAGTCACCTGAATGCAGTTTTCAGCTTTATCAAGAAGGAGCTTTCCTTAGTAGGAGACAAAAATCATAAACAATTGCAACAATCTAAACAAATATATCTATAAACAAATCAAACATCATCACATCAGCACTCAAACATCAAGAAAAAAAACTAAACTTAAAATATGTGACTATATTTACGTTGGTTTGTTCCATCAACATCATCATCATCATCATCATCATCATCATCATCATCATCATCATCATCTGTTACTTGACACTTCTACAGGACACCAAACTAATTCAGACAAACTTGCACAGCTTTCTTTGATGAACCTGTATGGTGTATTGTATAATTGGTCGGCTGTATGCACCATTAAGTCGTTATTCACACAGTGTGGTCTGGTGAGGCCATGTCCCCGGGGAAGCACTATATATCTGCTGTGATGGAACAATGGTGTTTTGTGTTAAAATGGTGCTGATTGAGAGAGGAGCTCAAATACATCTAAAAAGCACTTTGGAGAGGCCCTGGTGGCACTCCCACAGTAATGGCTCTGCTCAGACCAGGGCCCATTTGACAACATTATGTTATTTAGTGTCCCATATATCTGTGTGTCCTGTACTTAAACCCAGCTCTGATTGTGTGAACATGGTGATGCACTGGGGTGACTAGAGCTATTTATTCAGCGGTGTGATAAAGAATAACCCCTCACTAGTCCCCTGGAAGACATGGAGATGTGTCTGAGGAGAGGGAAATCTCTGGGTCTCAAATGTATATACTTGAGAAATACTTGAGATATAATTTGCTTATTACTTAGCTATTACTACCTCAGCTCATTCTTCTCATTTTACTCTTGACAATGTGCCATAAAAACATAAGATATTGTCTCCAACTTTAACGGTTCACTGTCACTATTAACATAATACATCTTGAGTTATGTCTCATGTCATTAGATATGGTGGCTTTTCTGCCTCATGAAACAAACAATGATCTCTCTGTACATATGTCTAATGGTATTGTATTCCTCTATGGGGCGCCTTGCTGGCTGCTGTTGCCTGGTTTTTGCCTGTGGTGAGGTTTGGCTCACAAACTGCCTCAACAGCATCCTCTCGTGCCAATGCAGTTTGTGGAAATGGCACAATAAGATCCCTTTATAACACATGTCAGTGGGAGAGGCAGGACGCAAATATGATAAATGTGAATCTGAATGTAAAAAAAGCAATAACTTCAGGGTTTGGGGCAATGCTGATTGATTTGATCTACCTGCCTTACTACAAATAAATACAATAAAAAGCTTCTATTAAGTTCAAAGTGCACAAATGGCCTCTAAAGTCATGTTGGCAATGTTTTATACATACACCCTTTGAATGACAAGATTCAATATAAAAGCAATTATTGACAAACATAAAGTTAACCCCACAAGGGAAACTGGCACAGCATGTTTAATAGTATCTTCTTTTATTGATGTGAAAAGTCAAACACATAGCCTCAAGCTGCAGGAGGAGCCAGTTTGTTCAGTTTTGTTCAGATTAATTTCGTGTAAACCTGTAGATCTGAATGACAATCAAGTTTAAATCAGGCCAAACATATTGTTCTCATTTCAAAAACAGATTCAATTAATTCAAACATACAGTTCAATCAAAATGACTCGTATTATTGGCCATGTGATGAGCAGCATATACAATAAAGAAGACCTGGGGTCCAAGAGACACATGATCAAACAAAGGTTAATCTATTTTTTTACTTAACCTTTATTTAACCAGGTAAGCTATTAGTTCTTATTTACAATAGCAACCTTAACTGAGGATGAGAGCAGAAACTTACCTGAAATAGAAAAAGTCTTTCAAATACTCCCTTAGGACAGTATTGAGGCATCTTCAGGGTGCTGCGGTGTCATAAATATTAGGACAATCAAGCTAAAATTAATACTATGGTGGTAATAGTTTTAGACAAGTACTGACATCATGTTAGACAGCTATCAATGAAGTGAAGCTGTGCTGATCACACCAATTAAATACATCACAAATGTAAATTCCTATATCCCAGGCAAGTATTCTCAGACGTATACTGCTGATGCGTCTATCAAAACATGTGCTGCAGATTAAAAATAAACGTTGGGAACATTAATCAAGCCTGCAGTAACAGTGCCACCTGCTGGACACTTTAAGAACAGTATATATATATCTATCCTAAACCTCCCTTTAAACTTCACCTGGTTTCAATCGGCAGCTCAATGACATAACCATGACAAATCTCAGGGTAAATAGTGTAATTGTGTTGCAGTAACAAGTGGACTGGAGAAAGCCGCGGGTGATTTAGAAGGATCTGTCACATTACGGTGGGAAATGCTCAGCTGAATTACAGGAAACAAGGTTAATGGGATTATGTAATCTCATCTGTGAGGGCTAGGCCAGACGTATACACCACACTGAGACTGACAGGGTTAAGTGGATTACTATAGGATTACTGATGAATAGAGAGCAAAGACTTAAAGTAATCAAAACTAAATTTAGAGGCTACTTTGTTCAGATCAAAACTGCATTATAACATCAACATCAAGGGTTCAGAGCTGAAAATAAAACAAACTGTTGTCTCTATCTAGCTTCATTAGAAAAAAATTACAAATTATAAATTGATTGAATTGCTTATACACTAATCAGACATTACATTATGATAATGGGTGAGCTGTTAATAGGCTGTTAATATAGTGTAGGAGCAAGATAACATATTGTTCTCAAAGTTCATGAGTTATAAGCAGGTAAAGTGCAAGGATTTCAGCAGATTTGACAAGGATCAAATTGTAGTGGCCTAGGTCTAGGTCAGAGCATCACCAAAACTGCTCTAGTTCTAGGTCGGCAATGGCCAGGAGCTATCAAAAGTCCAAAGAAAGAACAGTGATGAACCAGTGATACACCTGAACCGGTATTACTTTGAGGGTTATCATATTTATATTCCAAAAGTCTTGAAAGCGTACAGAGCCACACGGTGACTTTATTTTGTCAATGTGATGCAAATCTCAACACAGAAACACAGACAGCCTGGACAGAATCAGGTGAAGTAGGAGAAACATTTGTCAGATCAGATGTCCACTAAAGCATCTGAGGAGTATACTGAATACTACAGCTGCTCTGAGCAGGAAAGTGACACATGAGCTGCCCATAGCCCACAGTTAAACAGACAAGATGTGTGCACAATGTTCACTCCCAACAGACCACACAGACACACTGCACAGGGTAGTTACTATACTGTATATCACAACTGGACTGTACGCACAATTGTAAAACATCAACAAAGAGTCCATTAGACCACAAGTATGGTATATCATGTTAGGTTCAAACAGATTGATTTCAAATTATTTCAGTCCTGGTTTAGACCTGGTTCAGTCCTGGTTAAGACCTGGTTCAGTCCTGGTTCAGTCCTGGTTCAGTCCTGGTTTAGACCTGGTTCAGACCTGGTTCAGACCTGGTTTAGACCTGGTTCAGTCCTGGATTAGACCTGGTTTACACCTGGTTCAGTCCTGGTTCAGTCCTGGTTTAGACCTGGTTTAGACCTGGTTCAGTCCTGGTTTAGACCTGGTTCAGTCCTGGTTTAGACCTGGTTCATTCCTGGTTTAGACCTGGTTCAGACCTGGTTCAGACCTGGTTTAGACCTGGTTCAGACCTGGTTTAGACCTGGTTCAGACCTGGTTCAGACCTGGTTTAGACCTGGTTCAGTCCTGGTTCAGTCCTGGTTTAGACCTGGTTCAGTCCTGGTTCAGTCCTGGTTTAGACCTGGTTTAGACCTGGTTTAGACCTGGT
>JAVQKC010037509.1:0-12367 GCA_036025475.1 Philypnodon macrostomus
CACCAGAGTGATAGATAGTAATAACAAACATGAACAGATCCCACCAGAGTGATACATAGTGATAACAGACATGAACAGATCCCACCAGAGTGATAAATAGTGATAACGAACATGAGCAGATCCCACCAGAGTGATAAATAGTGATAACAGACATGAGCAGATCCCACCAAAGCGATAAATAGTAAACACGAACATGAGCAGATCCCACCAGAGTGATAAATAGTGATAACAAACATGAACAGATCCCACCAGAGTGATAGATAGTGATAACAAACATGAACAGATCCCACCAGAGTGATAAATAGTGATAACAAACATGAACAGATCCCACCAGAGTGATAAAAAGTGATAACAAACATGACGAGATGAGAGGAACAGAATTACGCTCCCTGCTTCCATTCTATTACTAATGAAATATGACAAAGTCTTAATATTAAAACCATTATTGCAGCTGCCTGTTGCTGCCTCCTTCCTATTATACTTCCTGTTATGGTTATTGTTCAGGAAGAAATGTGTGAAGTGACTAAAGAGGCCCTGTAGTTTATGTAAAATATACACAGAAAAGCATTTTGTTTCATTCATGTATGTTGTATGCTGAGACACCAACCTTCTAAGGAGCAGAATACACTTGGTATGTAGATAGGTGAAGCCTCACCTTGCTATTATTGTCATCCATTCATAGCTGAAGTAGTAAAAGTAAAGTTGTATTTTATTTTAGAAGATAGACGATAACAGCTCCCCAAAACAAGAGATTCAATACACAGTCATACTAATCTGGTAAATAAAATGTAATGGCCCCCAACAAGAATTTATCCATTTTTGGGTTAGGTCTGGAACACTGGAACCTCTGAACCCCTTAGGCCTCTGAGATCAGCTGGAACAGGTTTACTGGTAGTTTCTAGAGTTCTAAGCAAACATGTTGAACTGTGGAACTGTTTACCTGAAGATCTTCAGCTTCAGTTACTGCCCAGCACTTCAAATCAAAATCATCTTAATATAGCCTATAATTAAACTTTTTATGAATTTTTTAATGTACCGTATTTTCCACACTATAAGGCGCACTGTCAATGAATGGGCTATTTTTTTTTTTAAATCATATATAAGGCGCACCGGACCATAAGGTGCATTAAAGTAAACAAAACAGTCAGATTAGTCAGTCAGTCAAACTTTATTAAACGCGTTCACAATAACTCTCAACATTGTTCAAACGTTAATGGTGTATTCACAATAACTCTCAACATTGTTCAAATGTTAATGGTGTATTCACAATAACTTTCAACCTCGTTCATTTGTAACATGTAAAAAACACAGTCTGATACCGTTAAATCAAACGTTAGCGTATTCACAATAACTTAAATTTTTTCAGTTATAACACATCGTAAGCGTGTCTCTTGACAGGTGCCATTTTGGGGTCATATATAAACACTAATAATAATACACTACTAATATTACGGCGAAGCATAGTACCGGTATGTATTACTCCGCGACGCTCCTGACTCCCGGAGCTTTGTAGTTTCCCGAAGTCGTACCAAAACATTTTGACGGATCGCCTTGAGCGCCGTGTGACACAAAATCTCTTAGAGGTCAGTAAGCACAACCAGAATTAATCCATATATAAGGCGCTCCAGATTATGAGGCGCACTGTTGGTTTTTGAGAAAATTAAAGGCTTTTAAGTGCGCCTTATAGTGCGGAAAATACGGTATGTATCTTGCCAATAACTTGAAAATAGAATTGAATCTAAATGGAACTTCTTGTAGATGTTCGATATCTATGTGGCGACGGCGGACTACAACCCGACCTCTGTGAACAAAGAGTCCATCTCTCTGAAGGAGGGGCAGTACGTGGAGGTGTTGGACTCAGCTCACCCGCTCAAATGGCTGGTCAGGACCAAACCCACCAAAACAACACCGTCTCGACAAGGATGGGTCTCTCCTGCTTATCTGGACAAGAAACTCAAGGTAAGTCACAGGACATCAACTAATCCGTAACTAATATTGGCTACACTTAATAAAACCCAGAACAGATCATGTGTTAGAGCTAATTTAAACTGTAATGAAATGTAATGTAGTTCTCATAGTAGTAATAGCTGTATAGAGTTTACAAAACACTCTACACTCTATTCTGTAATACTGAAATTTTAGTTTTGAAGTAGCGCAATGTTTTGAGAATATTTCTTTTACCTGTAATGTCAAATTGAAATGTAGCATATATGACATCATTTGGCAAACTATTAAGATAATCCATAAGCATTTTAAATACATTTTAAGTGGTCTTTGAGGCTCTTCTCTGCACCAAGGTCCAAGCGACAAGAGTCTGAACGAACTTCAAAGGGTGGGCCATGCGCTCACTCTGCTCACTCTGCTCACTCTGCTCACTCTGCTCACTCTGCCTTTTTGGCCAGTAATGTGTATTGTCAGGGATGTTACAGGTGCTATCGTCCTGTTTGTCCTGGATCTAAAAACCGCATGTGTAGCTGCATTTTTTAAATTGATTAACACCCCTAATTTATTTTTTAATTGTTATTTTTTTCCCCTAATCTTGTTTTAGTTAAATATATGCATACTATAATATCTTTACAGCTTTCCGTGGATGCCGGTGACCTTCCAGAGACCAGTGTAGAGGAGGTATCTGAGGCTGAATACAAGAGGAAGTTATGGTAAGCAGCATAGAGAAATTGTGTTGGGGCCATTGTTTATAATGTATTTGACCAGTAGGAGGCACTGTAGTGCAGGTTAACCGTATTTATTTGGGGGCATCCCTTGTCTGACCCACAGGTGTTTTACTATCTGGAAGAGCACACAGTTTGTTGATCGCTAAGCTATTGTCTGAATTTATGGTTTTAACATTTGATACGAGTGAAGTGATCGCTTTTATTGGATTTATATTTTGTACTAAGGCCAAACTGAAGTATACAGTAGCGTACGTCTTACTCGGATTTGCAGCCCTCATCAGTCTAAATGAGATTTGTCCATAACAGTTTATGTGCTTAGCTAAAATAATATTCTAAGACATCATTCTTTTTTGTTTTTCAGTCAAGTGATCCAGGACCTGATAACTACAGAATCTCAGTTCATCAAAGAGGTGGACTTCTTCATCTCTCATCATCTGAAGCACACACAAAGACCTGATACACCTCCTGACGTCAGCAATCACAAAGACACCATTTTCAGAAACATTGAAGACATTAAGGCTTTCCACAACAAGTGAGTTCATACCTTTTTTACTGTCATGTCTATGTAGTAACTGAATTTTGTGTCTTACATATTGTCTTCATGTTTTATTTCTCCAGAGCATTCTTTCCAAAGCTGAACGAGTGTGACACAGATGATGATGTAGCCATGTGCTTCCTGAAGAATAAGGAGGGCTTTGAGAAGTACCTGCAGTACCTGGTGGGACAGAGCCAGGCTGAGTCTGCGGTCAGCAACAAGACTGTTCACCGCTTCTTTAAGGTAATCACAGTAGATTTAACATTATTTACCCAGATGTAGATATTGATGTGTCTGGCTTAATAAATACTATTTTTGATTATTTTATTATAATTAGAATGTATATATAATTAACAAAACACTGAGCCATTTGTTGAGCTGTTAACTGTTCTTCTAGTTATTTATGCATTTAAATGGATTTGTCCGATGTCTTAGGAGTATATTGAAAGTGAACAGGCCAATGCAGACCCTGCTGGTCCTCCTGTTCACAGCATCAACACATGTCTCCAACAACCTCTGGAGAGGGTTCAGAAATACAAGGCCATTCTCAAGGTGACAGTTTGAATCAGACATTTAGCTCTGGGCTTCTTTTATTCCTTATTTACAATGTCTACATTTTACTGTTTACAGGAGCTTATTAGAAACAAAGCAAGGAATGGCCAGAACTGCTGTCTTTTGGAGGAAGCCTATGCAATGGTGTCTGCTCTGCCTCAGCGCTCGGACAACACTCACCACGTGTCTCTGATCGAGAACTATCCCGCCACTCTGGAAGTACTGGGAGAACCTGTCAGACAGGTATTCTTCATATTATGCTATTTCTAGCCTATATGTTTGCAGGTTATTTTAGGGGTGTTATGATGTTATGATAATCTGCTAATCTGGAAAGATTGTTGAAAGTGTGATACAGTTATGCTCTGCTCTTCACAGCCTTTTCTCCTGTAACAATGCCAGTGCTCATATTAAATTTTAAAAAGTTAATTAAAAACATTGGATCATTCACAATATCATCTAAAAGTTTAAAATCGAAATTGTGATCTAGGCTTAATATAAATTGTGATATTATATATATATATATTTTTTTAACCATATAACCCCCTCTGTTTTATTTATATATTTATTTATTCACCCACCTACCTTAGGGTCCATTCCAAGTCTGGGAGGGAGCGCCCGGGATCAGATCGTCCTCTAGAGGTCACCATCGTCACGTCTTCCTCTTCAAGAACTACTGTATCATCTGCAAACCCAAGAGAGAGAGCAATACAGACAAACAGACCTATGTATTCAAGAACATGATGAAGGCAAGCCACAAACATAAATGTATCACTTTATTTTTTTCTTGTCTAGCAGCATTTCAAAGTTTATTGTTTGTGTCTTAGCTGAATAACATAGACGTGAATGAGACAGTAGAAGGGGACGACCGAGCCTTTGAAATTTGGCACGAGCGTGAAGACTCGGTGAGGAAGTACACACTACAGGCTCGCACCGTCAACATCAAGAACTCATGGTTACGAGATCTTAGAGAGCTCCAGCAGAGATACAGCCTGCCAGCATGGAGTGAGCGGCCCTAAAATATGTCTCTCTCACTATTATATACTCTTGAATGTATATTAATAAGTTATTTTCTAGGTCCTCCTGATTTTGATGAAATCCTCGCCAACTGTACGGCAGAGCTCGGACAAACTGTTAAACTGGCGTGCAAGGTGACGGGCGTTCCCAAACCTGTGGTCACCTGGTACAAAGGTATAATGTTAAGCCATATAAATCCATATGCAATAATACTTTCACTATGTCACAAAATACCAAAATCCAAACCTATACACAGATTCCATTATACAACACACAGAATGCATCTCATGGGACTTTCAGATCACAACACTTGCACTTACTGTCCGACAACAATGGATATTCATTTTTTCGCACTGCACACCTGTACAAACATTTTGTTTGGCGGCCATAGGAGAGCTGTCACAGACTCTCCATCTCCAGATGTTGGCCTGCTTGGAGACTTCTCATCTTCTGTCATATGCAAACGTTCACCTCCATAGCCTTAACCATTGCTAAAAAAAAATATATTATCAAACTGGCTCTATCAATAACCCACTGGCTAAATGACAGACCTCACGAAATAACAAAGTGGCCCACTACAACCCCATCTGGACTTCTTTTATTCAGTATGGAGCTGATTCATCTTGTTTTTCTCTCTTCTTTATACAGACTACATGCATTAAGTAACTGATAAAGTGTAATAATGTATGCTTGTCCCCTCCCCTTCCCCCCACTCCATGCATAACCAATACAGTTTAAGTTTCATCATAATGGAGTTATATTTGTTTAAATATTGGCATAAAAGTATTTTTCCCCTGTTTTTTTGAATCCATACTAGGGCTAAAGGGTAAATAGTTGCAACTGTAGTTTTCCTATCTGCATGGAGACTCTTAGCTCTGTTAAACTATGCAGACACCGGTGGTATGTTCATATGGCCTGGGAAAAAGTGGGACATTGTGAAGCATGTTACAAATGCAGTAAAATGGTAATCAGTGACTAATTAAATTCTCATTTAGCATGTCTATTTGGTCACTTATACATTGTCAGCTTCATAGAGTCCATTCATGGAGAGTCCATTCATGGAGATTCCTATACATTGAGTAAAAAAAATATGAATGAATAGATAAATATAATGTTTGTGCTGGCATGAGTCAAAGTGTGAGGTGCTGGATTTGGGATACACCACTAAGATAAATAAATGCTAATAGCCTAGAGGCAAGGATACTGTATGATCTCTAACATCTGACACCGCATGTGAATGACTTGCTCTGATTTACTGCTGTAGATGGCCGCATGGTGGAGGCAGACCCTCACCACATCATCATAGAAGACCTCGACGGCTCTTGTACTCTGATCCTGGACAACATGACTGCGGACGACTCAGGGCAGTACATGTGCTACGCCTTCAGCTCGGCCGGGAACGCCAGCACACTCGGAAAGATCACTGTTCAAAGTAAGTACCAAATATACACAGAAATATATACTAGTCACAAAAAGTTAGGGATATGAAAGTCAGGTATTAATCTGGAACCAAGTAATAATAATTTATGGTTATAGTGCTTTTAAAAACATATAATTTCACCCAAAAGTGAAATATCCCTGACTTATTGTGACTATATATAATAATCTTCTCTTTTGTTTTTGCAGTGCCACCTCGCTTTGTAAACAAAATGAGAAATGCAGTGTTTTATGGCGGTGAAGATACCCAGTTCACATGTGTCATACAGAGTGCTCCTACGCCTAAGATCAGGTCAGACTAAACTCTCAAAACCTTACCTTACATTTGGAAATACATTTGTTACTTTATTCTTTTCTCTTTGTGTTATGAAGGTGGTTCAGAGAGGGTCGGCTGCTGACAGATCAGGAAAAATACCAGACGTACAGTGAGATGAGGAGTGGAGTGGTGGTTCTGATAATCAAAAATCCAACAGAAAGAGACTTGGGGCATTACGAGTGTGAGGTTAGTCTCAGATACAACTTTCAATTCACTCCACTGTGATAAATGTGTGTTCATATTCGTCTGTTCTGTTGTTGCTAGTTGTCTAATCGTCTGGGCTCGGCTAAATGTGCTGCTGACTTAGTCCTTCCGACAGCCGTGGCCCGATCTGGTGAACAAGCTATTGCAATTGAAGGTAAGGGTTATAGGGCCTTTCTAGGTGCAACTTATACTTATCTTGATGTGTTTCTGTTTTTATTCTAGTCACTGAACAGGAAACTAAAATACCCAAGAAAACCATCATCATGTAAGTACAACTTTAACATAAAACCCATTTTTATACATAGCACACGTATGATACTTCTGTGCTCCATGTAGCCGTAAGTGCGTTGTATTTAAAGTGAGAGTGTAAATGAGTTCTATCAGAGACATGGTGAGAGGATGAGCTGTTGTCACCACCATAGCACTAGTGTCACAGTCTACTAACAAAGCCCAAAAAGCTTTGTCTAACAAACTCCAGTCACCCAAACTCCAGTCACCCAAACTCCAGTCACCCAAACTCCTGTCACACAAACTCCAGTCACACAAACTCCAGTCATCCAAACTCCAGTCACAAGAGAAAAGTTGGACAGAAATATTTTAGAAACCTAATCTTTGACTGTAAACAAAACACACACACACAAACACACACAAACACATGCAAACACACGCTTACTGGCATGTAAAAAACTATAAAAATAACTACTACTACTGTCATCTTGAAACTTGAGTCACAGGTCATAGAGTTCAAACATTGATGCCTAGTTATGAATACAGAACATCATCATGACATGAAAAATGCCGATCTTATCTTTGGGTCCAGTTGGATCTTCCACTATGTCTCATGGAACATTATAAATCAAAGACACTATTTTAAACTGATAATGTTTGTTTAACCGTAGGTGACAACTTTACTCATTGCACGAATAAGCAACACTAATTAGGATAGGTCTGCTAACATTTTCACTGTTTACTGTCGCTGTAGTTGATGTATGAGACAAAGGTAAACTCAGTGAACTGTCTTTTGCTCACAGTGAGGAGACCATCACCACAGTGGTGAAGAACCCACGCATGAGGAGGCACCGGTCCCCTGGAGCAGCCCTCGTCGGGGCCCACCGCTCGGAGACCTCCACCCCAGAGCCCGCAGGAACCAGGACCAGGAGAGTCTCAGCTGCCCGTAAAACCACCATCCCCACTGTGTATGTCACTGAGGACAGCAACCCTCGCTGGGTAGAGGTGGAGGAGGTGATCGAGTACAAGGTCAATAAATCTCCACGACTGTCCCGACGAAGAGGAATCTCTCCGGCCGGGTCTGAGCGCGCCGGTACCTCGTCAAGACCTAAGAGATGTCTACCAGAAAATCCTAACGCTAATAATTCTAATAACAAGCTGGTAGAGCAAGCCCAGGCACAATCACTGTCTTGGGGCGAAGAGGAGAGTAGCGCCCCATCATCATCAACCCCTGGAGAACCTCTTGAGCTGTCAACTGTCCTAAATGGATCAGATGAAAGTGATGATCAAGATGACAAGCAAACCGTTATTTTTGTGCCGGATGAACCTCTTAAAGAAGACGTGGCCCCAAAAGAAGATGCCGTTTTGACTTTAGAGGACTTGGAAGATTATGTCCCACAAGAAGGCGAGACATACAAGGCATCAAACACCGATAACATCACTCCAGAAAAACCATGTGAGATTTCAGTGCTGCAAAGAGAAATCGGTGGATCCTCCGTGGGACAGCCCGTGCTTCTGAATGTGGGACGTCCTGTTGTAGCCCAAAGACGCAGTGGTGGCATCTTCGGTCGATTCAGAGAGCATTTGCCCAGCAGCTTCTTCTCCTCCTCTAACCAGCAAGCCAGCACCTCCCGGGCCAGGACGGAGAGGAACATCCCCATCCAGGTGACCCACGCCAAACTGGAGGTGAAGCCGTCGTACTGCTCCGAAGTGCAGAGGGTGGAGGGGGGCCAGCAGAGTTTTAAAACTAAAGTATCAACTCAGACCTATAGCTACAGCTCAGTGGGGAAACCAGTCACTCTGCAAATAAGTGAAAAACACCATGAGAAAAAGTAAACTATGCGCCAGCTGGTACAATCTGATACCAGCTAGTCTTAACAGGACGAGTGTGTGGGAGAAAATATATTAAAGGTTAGATTAAATGTATCATTCCATTTTGAAGCTATCCTCCGGAGATCAGCCCCCGTCTTGGGGTCTGTCCTGGTGTAGGGTTAGCATCAGATGGTCAAGGCATAATATGACGGTAATATGACTTTGGTAACATCATGTGATTTATGGGAGCAATGTAACTATAATTCATGCAAAGCTACTTGTGAAATTCAAGTTCAGCATAAGTCAAGTCAATCTTAGTCCTCTGCTGTTAACTGTTCCAGGCACACAGCCAGAAATAAACAATATAGATCTTTTTTACTTTAAGTTTTAAATCTAGCCTCTTGCCATTTATTCTTGGAGCAGCTGATCGATAACACACAGGGCTTTGACCATTTCAGTTCAAATGGTACTTCCTAACTGAGGTCATTTTTTTGTCTCCGTCTCCGCAGAGGCAATTATGATTCATTATTTGATATGGTGAAGACACTAGTTATAAAATAAAACATGTATAACCCAGCTCGACTACAGTTGGCCAATAGTCATATCAAATGAAAGATTTGCTGTCAAGTTTGTCAGTTTACAGAAATCCAAACTTGCCTTGTTTTTTGACAATGCATCAATAGTTACCAATGTTTTGTGGATGTATTGTTGTATTATGGCGTTTCTTGTGTAGATAAAAGTATATTTGACCATAACATAACAGAGGATTATTCTTATGAATGAAATGTATTGAGTGGCTGTAGTGGTAGAAACTATAGTGTTGTATTGAGATAGGCAGTCCAACAAATAACTACCTTTACAAAGCTAATGAAAATGAGTGCTGACTTTATCTCTTAAGCACTGTGATATTGTGTAGTTTTAAATGCTTGTATATCCCATGTTACATTATATTAAATTGTCCTCTAACACCCATATGACCCGTGTATTTATAATACAAACACACATCTTCACCGTGTTGTGACATTTATTTGAACTGCCAATTAAGTTTATGGACATACATTTGGGCATTGCATTACCACATTGGTGTAAGCTGAATACATGGAGCATATGAAGACCACATGATGAATTTGACATGTTAAATATTAAACACACAATTCTGCACTAAGGAATGAGTGTTTCAAAAAATGTCACAAAATAAGTTAAAAATCCAGGCAAACCTTTAGTTCACTGGGTCATATCTATATCTGACATACTAATTCTAGCTGTAAAAAAGACTTTAAAGTTGTCAACAGTCTGGTCAACTGTGCAGGTGAAGTGGTAGAATGAAGTGACAGAAAATAACATTACAAAAGTATCACTGTAAATAAGTCTTCAGTTGTAGCTTCCCGACACATGAACATCCCATTGAAACATTACATTACACCCATTATCATTGATCAGCTTAAGCAACATCTATTACATGTGATTTAATCCTACATATGACAAACCAAAAAGCAGCGTTAGCACTAATATGGTAAATATATATACGATATATATATTGACAAAAGGGCATAAGCCAGCACTAGAATAGAGGAGCTGTGAGTGTGAACATGTTGAGATGAACTGCCTCAGGAGCTGCCTCGCTGGTAAACCTAAAGAAAACTGTCTGACAAAGTATAACGTCGGAGACCCGGTTAAAGGTGGAGATTTCGGACTTCCAGGTCTACAAGCGAGCCTGTTCAATTTTAAGTTAAGATAAACCAAGAGCACATTATACTCAGAAAGAAAATTTGGTATTAGACATTTGTTTGAGAATAATATCTTGAATTATGAATAAAAATAGATATTTTTTAACCTTTACAATTGTTCATCTTTTTGGAATAAATATAATTCAGAGTCACACAGGAGTGTAATATATTATATAGATTCTCATTTAGATTGGTAGCATGAATGCAGTGCAGCTGACCGATATAGTCAAGTATAATTGTTTTGTTAATTTATATCCAACACTGTATTATACTTATATCCCAATAATATGCTTTCTGTGTTATCAGTTCTAAATAATTGAATGGGCACAGCTCATAACAAAGTAATAATCTATTTTCTCATTTCTAGTGGACCACTTTATGAGACTCTTAAGGACTTGTAATCGCCCCCACCTCATCATTTTTTTATTTAAGAAAAGTAAAAAAACTCAACTTGAACACAATCCTGCCCTTGTAAAACGTAAACATGTGTGGAGTAACAGAGGCTTATATTAAAAGAGCACTTGTTTACAGTTACTTTGAGGAAAAACTATTTTCAAAACACTGTAAAATCACCATAAAGGTTTGTGTCCTCTTGATGGACGAGACTGCTTCACAGACCACACTCTGAGGGAATGTTTGACAAAGAGGTCAGTATCTTGTGCGAGGAGTGCTGGACGGATCTGTCCTATGACGACATGGTTTTCTTTTTGACCACGGAGATTTCCTAAAAGACAAAACTCAGGTCGTCAGGATCATTTCAACGGCTGAAGAAATATTGGTGGTGGTATGCTCTATAGGGGAGTGTACCATGAACTATGTAAACTAAATAAGACCACAGTGAACTACTATGTAGTGAATGAGTCATAAAATATTTTTACTTTTAAAAACTCACCTCGAGAAGACCTTCCTTTAACTGTCTGTAGGCGACATCCAGATTATCATTGATAATAACAATATCGAACATACCAGGTTCTTTACCTAGAGGTTAAATAAAGCATTAGACAATTATTTACACATTGACAGATTTGATAGAATATTTCAAAACTCATTTAGACTCATTTACTTAATTCCATGTCCACTTTAGCTGCATGTAAACGTTTCTGGAGACTCTCCTCCGATTCTGTTTTTCTGTCTCTTAAGCGCTTCTCCTGCAAGAGCAAAATCAGTTGTTGATCTACCTTCAAATATATTGTTTTTGGATTATTTGCAATATGGTCTTCAAATAAAATGCAGGCTTTATGTTACAAACGTTCCCCAGAGTAAAGTAAATGCTTTGGCCAATGTTTTAATAAGCAAAGTTAAGTGTAACGTCTTTACCAGCACGTCCATGGAGGGTGGCTGGATGGAGATGTAGATGGGGTTGAGGTCAGTGTGTTTGATGTTCTTCACCCCCTGCATGTCGATGTCCAGAATACAGATCAGGTTCCTGGCCTGGACGTCCTGCACGGCTGCTTTACTCGTCCCATACATGTTCCCAGAAAACTCGGCGTTCTCGATGAATTCACCGTTATCGATTGCCGCCTGCATCACTTCCCGCGTGACGTAGTGATAATCTGAAAAATAAAGGCAGGGTATTTCATTCTTTCAAGTATTTTTAAAAGTCTAAAGTAGTTTAAGTGTTGCAGGGATAAAAGCACTTGAAGCTCATTGAGTGGACATATAGATCAAGTCATATCAGAAGGTCATATAGATCAGGTCATATCAGAAGGTCATATAGATCAGGTCATATCAGAAGGACATATAGATCAGGTCATATCAGAAGGACATATAGATCAAGTCATATCAGAAGGTCATATAGATCAGGTCATATCAGAAGGTCATATAGATCAGGTCATATCAGAAGGTCATATAGATCAGGTCATATCAGAAG
>JAVQKC010037554.1:0-10021 GCA_036025475.1 Philypnodon macrostomus
CCCCCGCACACTTGGGCGTACCCCTCTGTGTCTTCGGCCCTGCCTATTTTTGTGGAATTTTTAAAAATTGTCTGGGGGCGGAGTTAGCCTCTTACAGGGGGGTTAGCTCCACTTTAATGATAATCTGTTACAATATTTACAGTCAAAGCTGCAAGATATACACTGGAGTCAAATGGAAACAAAAAAATATATAGTCTGACACAATCGTGGGGATTTATTCAAAATGATTGATAAAGTAAAATAAATAATAATTAATTACTTTGAGGAAGTTTTTTTTGTTTTTTTTTTTTTTTTTTATGATTTGAATGTGTAATTATTAATGGTTGTTTTGGTTCCAGATCATGGCGTCTTAGCAATTCCTGATTTGTGTGCAAACCTGATTATAAACAGTGAGGTAATTAGCCTGGCTAGTATGAATTGTAATTAGAATGTCAGAGGTAGAGAGAGACTGTCTAAATGTATTTTGTAGATAGCTGCGCTTTTGTCCACAGAGGCAGCTTTCACATTTTCTCATAATATGGTGCACACAAATTTTTTTTATAAAGGAAAAAACCCTCTAGGCAAGCAGGCATTTTGTAGTGGGATAGAATAAATGTTACGGAAAATAGATAAATTATAAACTAATAGATTTTAGTATTACTGCCAAGTTAACTTTACATTGATGTTTGTTGCAAATGGCTGACACCTGTACTTTGTAAGTTTGACTAATATTTATAGCCGTAAGATTGGTTTGTACAGACAAATTGCTCACATGATTTATCGGTTTCATTTTTTTGGTGCTGGAGGCACAGTGTGGCGATTAACACTGTCACACAGTGGCACAAGGCAGTGGATGTAAAACAGACAGCCTGCGGGGCCTTAACACAAGACTTCTGCACGTTCTCCCCATGGGCTACCTCTAGATATGCATATTTCTGACACTTTTTTGAGACCTTGGATTAAGACACATTTTTATTGCCTTATCATATGTGGCCAGCCTTTGTTGTTCCCCATTTCCTCAAACCAAACATCAGTCTCTTGGAAAAAATAATTATACTATTTAGGGGGGCACAGTGACAGAGCAGAGATCATAGGTTTGATCCTTGGGCCCGCCGACTATGATCTTTATTGGTGGAGCCTGCTGTGTTTCAGTGGGCTCCCCCTGGCTCTCTGGCTTCCTCCCACTGTCTATGGACATGCATGCATGTGCTAAAGAATTGGTCTAGTGAATGAATTAGGAATGGGTGATATATAATTTGCAATGACCAAACCCCATAACATGCATAATGCTTAAACTCACCAGTACATTCTTGAGTTCTGCCAGGTTTGTAGTTTCTAGGGATGCACCAATACCAGTATCGGGTATCGGTGCATCCGATACTACGTCCCTGTAAAGTACTCGTACTCATAAAAAGTCCCCCGATACCACTTCATGTCTGCGTGACACTGCCTCTACCTGAGCAGATGGAGCTATGTCAGCTGTGTGGGGCTAATACAGAGAGAATTATAATGATAAAAGTAAAAAAGAAATAAAGAAACTACAATACATATACTGCTCCCGACAATCTCACCACTTGTGCGCTTTTGATAAAGAATAGACGGCTCCCATTGCAATAGACATGGAAGAGGAGAATCACATAAATAAACTAATTATGGACTCTAGGGACAGTTTCCTGTGCATAAAAGCATCCTACAGTTTGCAATCTTCATATCAGTTTTTTGTCAAAAATCCGTCTAATATTTGCAGAGATATAGAGATCTATAACTTATTGTAATAATACTCCATTCTATGAGAAAGCTCTCCAGCACTTAGCGAGCGAAACACGTGTCGCTTCCTCCGACTTGCTCCTCGTTTTCCTCACTAAATACTCGCAGTGTTGCCATAAAAACACCACCAAATGTCCCAACAGCCCAGTAAAATGACTGAGAGTGAGGCTCTAGTCTGGTCTTGTGTGCGCTGGTGCAGGGGTGGTGCGAATAGCACTAGGGGGGCCCCACTGAAAAAATAATAAAGATAGATGATTGATTAAGAAAAAAGATTATAGTTTAAATAAATCATTTTTAAAAAATTCTGTAATTAAATGTTTTTTCATTCTAACTAGTTTATTTATCTTATAAAGCTTAGTATTATTATGGAAGATATGGCAAAATAAATTGTATTTGTACATTTTGTTGTACTCGTACTCGGTTTACAATAATGTGGTATCGGTGTATCCCTAGTAGTTTCTAGTCCCTTACATTCAGCAGATGAATGTAAGGGACGTATTTCAAAATAAAGCACATTTCTATTGTTACTCCAGCTGTAGCAGCGTTTGTCTGCTATTCAGACTCCGATAAATCTCTTTTCATTAAAGGTAAAAATACCTGACAACTGATGAAATGACGATTCCAAAGACAATTTATATGAAAATGAAATTAACATTATTTTAAATTAGATTACTGGTCAAACCTTATTGGTGCCCGTATTGTCCTGTATTTATATCGCCATATATCATTATTGCGATAAATACCAAAATATAGTGAGAAAAAATGTTCAGTTCATATTGCCCGTCTCTAGAGGAATGTGAAATGGCACATTCTCTTTAAGATGTATGCTGGCTGTGTTTTTGACACAATATGACATTAAATATTGCTTAAATCTGCAAATACACACTTATTACAAAAATATATTTATTATTAAATTGTGGTTTATATAAACGGTAAGCATCTGGGAAAAGCACTATAGATTCCAGTGGAAAGAAAGTGTGTTCCTTTTTCAGATATTTGGACTCTGGTGTGAGTGCTTTAATGAGCCAGGCTGCTTCACATAGAGAGTCTTGGGGTAAAGAGACTAGCTCCCTGTATCCCATCCATCAGTCTCTGGAAGATGTTTGGGCTATAGCAAAAAGACATGATTTATCAAGGACGTGAGTGATTATGCGTAGCCCCTGAACGCAAAGCGAGACCGGCAGGACTAAAAGATGATCCCACATCTTTTCATGAAACATGCAAAGAATAGTTCATGAAAAATAGCCACGTGAAGACACTAGGGATAAATGAACTGTAAATGGAGAATAGTATTGTAAAAAGTTCAATTTTTTCCTGAATTCCTTTAAACGAATTGTGGATGCTCAAAATATGCAACCAAGTAACTTCAGTTCACTTTATAGCTTATCGAATATTTTCAAGACAAATGCAAACTAAAACACCATTGTTGTTGCTATTTTGGCTAATTTCTGGAAACTAAAACAAAGACCTATACTGAAAATTAGTATGTAAAACAATGTAGTGTTACTTTTCAGCACTAATGATATCAGACTTTGTGCATTGTTTATTGCCACTGGCCCTATATATAGTCAATCATAATACAATAAAAAAAAAAAACACTCTGACATTTTCTTCACATTAATGGATAATAATAATATGTCTTTGGTGAGCACAGAGGATGATGAGCTCCAAAATAGACCAAGAAGAGATGGTTTTCTGATCTTCTCCCAGCAGTGTGGTGGAATCAAATATAATAGACACTTAAGTTAAACCATTAGGTGTTTCATGTGCAAATGCAACTTTACACAATGACAGTTCACACTGGCTCTCACTCCTCTGTAGATGACTGGTTTGGATCTTAGGTGCTTTTTATTTTTATTTATTTATTTTTTTTTTTGGTCTAAGTTATTATCTTTTGTTTTGATGCAGTCGCTATGCAAAAGTGAAGAAGCTGTACTTCGATCAGAGGAAGATAGAGGGTTGACATCCACTTTGGTAGACTTAAACGATCCACTTTGAAGATCCAAACATAGATAAATAAACATCAACAAACAGTAACTGCTGCTCAAGTCACCTTGTCAAGATTTGAGGGGCTTGATATACACTGCAGAGAAGCACACAGTGGAGGGGAAGTAGCTCAAGCTTTTTCGAGTTCTAAATGGAACATGAGTGATGGTGCTCATTTTAGCAGCGTTGTATAAAAAGGAATGAATGAACGATACTGGTATTGGTATTGCTATTTCATTTCGGGATGAGACAGCCAAATTGCGCTAAAAGTAAAAGGAATGAGTGTTGTCATTTAAGTGTCTGGTTTATGTTGTTGAGCGCACAGTTGCTAGTTGATGCTAATATATAAAGTATAGTTTTATATACAGGATGTCTGTTAGATTGTCCAAACTCAAAATATTATTTACAACAGTGCTAGTCCTAAAAATATTATGATAATGATTCTAATAGTTTTACTAGATTCCTTACTATTGCCTCTGTGTAAAGAATATCTGGAGTTAGTCAATGCACCGTATTTGTTTTAGCCATACATAGCAATGACGCATACAACAACACTAAAGAACAATCTGTATAAAGTTGGGGACACACTACACGATTTATATGATAGAGTGAGGGTCACAAGCTACACGACTGGAGACAGTACGACTACTGAAAGACTAAGGTCTCAGACTTAACGACTGAGAATCATGAGAAAGCACACACTACATGATTCTGTCAAGCAACTGAAGCCACACAGGAAAGTTTCTATCCCTTGGTTTCAGTGGCACAGTTTAGCTTGGGTAGCGTCAATTTGTGTGCGGTTAATTCACCTAATTAAAAAAGTGTAACTACAACCTGAGGATTACTGTCCAGCTCATCTGACTGGTTCACAATTACTAACAAAAGGCAGTGATATTTGAAACATGTACTAAACTCTTAGAGGAGAGTGGGGGGAAGAGTATGCTGCTTTTCTCAGCCTAGCTCCCCGCCGCTAGCTCACGTCTTCCCCTCCCTCCTGCTAAAACACACAGACATGAGGCTGTCGTCAGCAGGAGCAGGGCTGGTTTTTGTGCAAATTTGAGTTCTTAGTCTGTAAACAGTCCACACAACACAACTACATTCAGAATCTGCTTTAAAATTAGTGCACTCTTACAGATTGGAGTCATTATTTCACTAACACACTAACCGATTTGGGCCGCTATGACTCCCTCCAACATTCAACTAGTGATGACCGGTAAAGACTACTGTAAAATCAGGCCTAAAATTGTATGTTCCCTTCTTAATACTGTACCGTCCTACTTTTGACAGCCAATTGGTAAACTTACTACATGGGCCATAATCTATGTTATGACAAAGTGTATCTAATATCTAGACAAAATGGCAACTGTACATGTAACAAAGAACAGACGGCAAGGTGCCTAATCTTTCCTTCCTCCGTCTTTCTCTCTGAATTTTTCAGTCGCTTTTTCAGAACTGATGAAATTGCCCATGATTTATAACAAATGTCAGTAGCAGGCGCGGCAGACTGCTGTTTTGTCCCCGTCAGAGCCAAGTAGAGCCTGAGGTAGTCAGCTTTACTTATCAATCAATGCCTCTCTTCCTTTCTTCACACCACTGTCAATGCTTACAGGGCTGCCAGCACTCTGTATCCAAAGGTTGTGCCATATGGTCACATTGGGCTGAGACAAATGTGGAATGACACAAAACATGCACTATTAGAGATGACAGAAGGATGTGGGTTTTTGTAATTGGCAGATCTATTAATATTAGAAAATACTGTGTACTAGTGTATTTAACTTTAACCAAAAAACATGCATACAGTCAGAATGTATTAGCATTGTAATAACTGAATTATGTATATGTTGGGAAGATTCTGCTTTGCTCTGTGTAGCCACTAATACACAGTAATTGAAATGGTAATTACCTCAAGAAAGAAAACCACACTCCATGATCTCTCATTTTCAAACCCTTGACATCGCATTTGCAGACAACATTTACTTCTCGTAACCCTTTTATTCGCACCCCATTGTCAGCGATGATGAGGTCTCTCTGGCATAATTACACATTTATCTGAAAGGTCCCTACCTTGCTCCTGCTCATTTGTTGGACTGTTTTGTCACATAGAGGACAGTAGCAAAAGGTTGACGTTGCTTGCTCTGAGACACTAAGTAAGTAAAGTTGGCACCAGAAAATGGCAGCAAGTGACCTAAACCATGAAAGCCAGTGAACTATGAAGAGCTGTCAATTAGGAAAAAATAGAAACCTTTCATTCTGGTCTAGTTGATCCTTTGTGCTGCAGGTACTGATGTTACCAATAGATGGCAGAATTTGGCCTGGGAGATTTTCCTCTGTCTGAGCTGCAGCTTTGCAGCTCTGTCCCTGTATATATTTAATATTTTAAAACTAAAACTCGCAACCAGATCAGAATTTTGATAAGATGTAACAAAGAATGGAAAAACCAGACACCACATAGAATGGAAGTAATGCATAACTTCCACACTATACATTCTTCTACCAACAGACACTATACATTTCCTGCAAAAAAAGACAAACAATATATTTAGATTTCCTGTTAAATATTCTTGTTCCTTTTTATGTGGAACTAACTGGTTTGATTGGATATTTTTTAAGAAAACCAGCAAAATAGTATTTTATTAGGCCCGCAGTCTCGACAACAACACAACAGCTGTCTGCTGTTATGTCACTTCATAGCATTTAGAGCTTACACATAGGAATTAAACTATTTCTGTGTAATTCCTAACATTTTGTAAAATAATTTTGCATGAAAATTGAATAAATGTAATTATTTCTGATGAGACTTGACCATACACACATCTTAACATTGTTTTTTATAGATGTGATCAAATTTCTTATGTCAAATTTTTATGTGCACATATCTTGCCTTGTTTTAATAGGGACTATCCAAGATGGGTCTGGTGACAACACCCTCATGAGGGCTCATTAAATAGAAAAAGACTGAGTGTCATGGAGAAATATCTCACACCCTATAGTATCTATCATACATGAAAGAACAGCTCTTTTATATGCCAAAAAATGTATTCAAATATCAACACTGTACAGCAGTTGCAAGGCTCATTCCAGCACTATGCAGAAGTTGTTTAGCTGGTGGAATGTCACCGTATGAATTATTTTATGGAGGATATCCAAAGACAGAATAATTATACATGGCTAGGATTCAAGGAGAACGGAATTAAAAAAATCATCACGTTGCTTGATTAAGATGTAAAACTAACTCAAAGTTCACAAATTAGCCATAGCTCCAGCCTGGAAAAATGTCTCTTCTGTGTCATCTTATAGGGAATCTAATATTACATTTTGACCTTTCTTCTGTGAACAATCAGAACTATGCTCAGAGTTGTTTTGTAATCATACTACAGTAAATCAGGGGCTGGCCTTCTGAGGGGCAGTAAACAGTTGGTTTCACCTTACTGAGTGGATAGACGAAGAAACCTCACCTTGCAATTCTCTTGCGTTTTTTTATTTGCATTGGCTGATGTGGTGAAGTGGGCATAGTCAGGTGTGGGAAAGAGGGTCTTGCATCTTTTTTCAACAAAGAAAAGGCAACAGCTATGATAACCCCTTTTATCCCCATATTTAGTTTATTTATCTTTGCCCAATAGACAGCTAGAATACCACCAGAATATCAACATGGTGATAAACCTGTAAAGTTTGTATGGTTTTATGGTGGTTTTCAAGGTTTCCTTCAGTTTTGGTTACCCAGACTTTCTTACTTCCTAATCTCTCCTCATGACTTTAAATGGTGAATTAGTTTCTCCATTTGTTAACAGTGAATTTCCACACAATCTTATGGCATAGCAGGGAAGCTTTGCACAGATTTGAATAACATAAGTCACAGTCAAGCACTAGAATAAATCAAGAGAGCTTACATTCCAGATATTTTTTGCAGCATATTTCATCATTTACCTATCTGGATATGTAACCCAACCACTGAGCTGTTTGTTCTTCTTTTTATTTTATTTTGAAACAGAGCTGAAATCATTCAGACAGCACAAAATTATTTTTTATATGTATAAATCAAAGTGTCTCCAGTAGACCACAGTGATGCCTGATGGGTAAGGACACTGAATAAATTAAAAATAGCGATGGGTTTGGTTTCACACAGCGCAGGTTACCATCTCATTTGAATTCCTCTCACAAGTCAAGCTTTTTGTTTTTGACTAGCACAAAGTGATGCAATGTCAAGCTGATTTACACTGTACATTGTAGAGAATAGTTATTATTTTTTGGTTATTCCGATGTTTTACAAAGGAAACTATTTAACACATATTTTAGCTATTATTGTAATTTGGCAGTCAGGTGATAATCATATTTTCACACCCAATTTATTACCTAAACAAAGCAAATAATGTTATGTCCTGCCAGTCAGAAAGAAAGTCCTTACCAGTCTACCAGAACCACTTGCTTCTCATTTATTCACGTATCTGATATTCTGGCTCCACAGCTTCCTTGGGGTAGACTGACAGACATGTGGCAGCCTAGTGCCTCTCCAACCACCACCAAACACAGCAGTCAAACTACCTCATTAATGCATAAGCTATGAGTGTAAGGTGTCTTGCTTAATGACACCTTTGTGGATGCCCAATGATGTTTTTTGTTCAACAACACAAGTAAGTTTGGACAGCTTCAATATTGGTCCTTTACTGCACTGAATGTAAATGAGTCTTTTCCATGTTGTTCATTCACTTTTTTAATTTAGCTAAGTTTATTATACCCAGAAAACATCTTCCTGGGGCATATGCCTCAGAAATAGCATTGTGCCATGTTCCATGATCCAGCACACTGTCAGAAGAACTTGCCCACATCAATAAAAAGAACTGATAAGCTCACAGGCTTACGACTCAATGGATGGGGCAATTTGGAATCAGTCTCCAACTGGATCCGCTTCCCCATTCTCATCCCGGGGCTTTAGCAATCACTCTGCATAAACCGAATGCACACTGTAGTTTCAATACGGCCATCGATTCATAGAGTGTGCGTGTACGCGAGTGTATCCCCGTGGGTTATAGCTAATCGTCAAACAGTGGTGTGAGCCAGAGTTTGCTCATGGTAGTCTGCCAGCCGATGTTCATTAAACATTTGGCACCGGGCTGCTTGTCTGGACACTAGCTTCACCAGTGTGTGTATGTGTGTGTTGCTATGGGTCTGAGGGAGGGAAATAAAAAGTCAGATGATTGCTCTAAAGAGTCATCCGGCTATAGACAAGTGCCCAAAATGTGCAAGCTATTACAATAACTAGACACTATAAAGTATACAATAAAAGAGCGATGACCAGGCTGATTGTCGGGAGTCATGTAAAAGGGGATGGCAGTGCGGGAGAAGAAATCGTTGACCCATTATGTTGTGTGGGACGAGGACGGCTGAGTGGCTGGCTCAGAGCAAGGTGACAGAAAGAAACATAAAGATGGAGTGGACAGCAAAGTGACAGTGATGAACTCATGTGATGATGTGTTCTTGTGTCATGCTTCTTGGAAACCCTCCAAAAGTTAATTAGTGACTTGCACTGGTGAACATGTGCGTCTGAATTTCTGGGGCTTCATATTTTATCATATTATAAATAGACTGCAGTTGTATTGTGCTGAGTAAAGGTTTTAAGTTGATGGTTATGGCATTAATATAGGGTTATACTTAGAAATTGATACTAAATGTAGTAACAGTACCATCATTAAGCAAGCTATCTTTACCTCCTCTTCCTCACACAATTATACATTCCCCAGTTAAGAGTTGCACTTAGTTTTTAGAATGTTTTCATTTTTTTTATATATAAATTTACTGTACTGTTACTGTAGATTAATGACGATTGTAGGTAAGTATCTGTGGGCTCACAAGCACCCTCTGCCATGAGTCAGGAGTACAGGTTGCCATACGGAGTTACTTTTTTACTGCGGTTTTATGATTAATCTGTGAGCCTAAACATGTTACACACATACATTTAATACACTATCCATATTATGGAAATACAGGGCACGTAATCAGAGTGTTTAAAAGCATTTTATCAGCGATATACAGAGAGACACACTCGTCTCTCTACTGAACTCTCAATGGAATACTGAACTCTCGATAATGCTCCCAATAACACTGAACTCTCAATAATACTGCACCAAATCACTTTACATAATATGTTTACTGCTGCTGCACTATTTGAATATATCATGTATGTCACTACCTCACTGTCAACGCTACTTACTACCTGTGCAATACTATATCATGTGCAATACGAAATTCATTTGAAGTAATTTTACTTACATCTTATTTAATCCTACCTGCACTT
>JAVQKC010037557.1:0-15650 GCA_036025475.1 Philypnodon macrostomus
ATGATTCCTGCCTTCGTTACGGTGAAGCATAGTACCGGTATGTATTACTCCGCGACGCTCCTGACTCCCGGAGCTTTGTAGTTTACCGAAGTCGTACCAAAACATTTTGACGGAGCGCCTTGAACGCCGTGTGACACAAAACGCTTGGAGGTCAGTAAGCACAACCAGAATTAATCCATATATAAGGCGCTCCAGATTATAAGGCGCACTGTTGGTTTTTGAGAAAATTAAATTAGCCTTATGGTGCAGGAAATACGGCATTTAATGTATATTTTAACATGTATTTATCATTCTTGACCTGGCCATTTTCATAAGAAACGTTCATTGATTATATTAAACATTCCATTTAGAAACCACTCTCTCATTTAGAAATGCAGCTAAATCAGACAAAGATGGGTAAGCACTGTTATTAGGCACAGTGCAATCAGCGTCATCCTAATTGAATCCAGTCACAACACACCTGCACTGCTAATATTTTGACAGAAAATGTAGCAAGTCTCTCCCAACCATCCTGTAATACATCATTTAAATTATATTACTCCAGTTGTTATGCAGATTAAACATTCTTAATTTGCTTCTAAAACGTCATTCGTACAGAAGTACCAGAGCTGTCGTCACTGGGACAAGAGTTAGAAAATGAAAGATGATTGTTGACAGAGGTTTGTGAAAAGGGAATATTGTGCCGTGAATAAATGGAAAATATATCAAGACTAATTAACACTGAGGAGCGATAAAGCTTTTATATACTTGTGCAATTATAGGCGCCCTGCACAATAGAACACCATATTAACCATGTAAATTGGGTATCAACTCATTCAATGCACACAAATATGCAACTGTCAGGAAATAAAAGCACATTTTGACTTTTTAAATTAACCACAATTCATTTCATTCTTAACCAACATCGATTGAAAAAGGCCTCGCACAACTTCAGAAAAGCAATTAGACAAAATATACATTTGACATTTGTCATTGAATTCATCGACAAAAGAACATCAAATCTCTCAGTCCAAATACCAACAATACGGTGGCTCTCAAAACTGACTTTTTAGCTTGACCCTACATGGTCTTGGTGGATTTCATATTCAAAACCTGGCCTTTCCACACTCTTATGTGTATATGTTACACAATTCTGCCTTCAGTAGAGGTTTTTCAAGTTGCTGTTTTGAACAAAGTTGGTGACACATGCAAAAATCAGTTCTTTTGGTATGATAAGATGCCATTTTCAAGATCAAGGTGGTAGAAGGTTGTGGATGCCACAGCGGCTGAATATTCCCTATTTTCATTTCCCATGTATGCTTGCATCTTAAAATTGCATGAGACCCTTCTGCATACAAAAGGCACCTATTCTCTGGTATGTGCCACCACAATCTCCACACATGGTCTAGGTTCATCTCAAACCAATCTATATGCACAACAGAAATGCCAGCAGTAATGAAAGACATAGCTCATTCTGCTTCATTGGACTGATGGAGGTCAGTTGTATAGTCGGCTCTTCACATTGTTCACTCTACAAATTCACAATCATGGGATAGCCTTTACAACACTGCCACTAATGTCTCATCTCCATAAAGATGTCTCCCCTTGGCTTTACTGTTTAAATGTTGTCACACAAGTATCCGCATGTGGCCACAACCTGTCAAAGTCCAACATGGCCGCCACCCATAGCGTCATTCCGACTCCTCCTCCCTGTCAACACTAGTGTCAGTTGTTCACAGTTTGCAAATGACATGAATTTGACCCTGTCAGGTTCTCACCATTCTTGAAAGGGTTAAGAGCCCATAACCCCCAGTAACTCTCCGCTATGGCTGTTCTTAGACCAAGAAATCAATGGATTCTGACAGCTTCTGGCACGACTGTTGAATAAACCATATCGGTGTGAGTTAGCCAGCATGCTAACACAAGCAGATGTGCCTCATTATGTTTGCCATTGATCCATTTGTTGAATTTGTTGTTGGTTTTTCTCTCAACTTGAAGCACTGGAGAAGGGTGAACTATCAGTTATTTTCAACTTATGGCTGTCAAATCGGGTGAACCTTTCAAACAGCTCGACAAGTTTCCTCGCTTAACTCTCCGTGGTATTTTGCCACCTCATTTCAATAAACTTCAAAGTACAGAGGCTGGTGTGCCGTTTTCCCGGCTGTGTGCTATAGCCCCCGGTCCCAGGTAAGACGGGCAAGAAATTAATACAGAAAAGGTCCTTTTTTAGCCTTCTTAAGTAATCAAGATCAAAGAAACGCTTCATCCTCGTAAGGATTGGCTTTCTAGAACTCTCCATAATCATTTCCAACTTGAAGGCCAGTTTAGCTGTGTAGAATGAACTTGTATAATATATATGCTCCTGGCAGGATGTAAAGGTCCCAATGGATTTTTTTCTATTCTATTCATTCTTCACAACATGACAAGGCTTTTTTTAGCATGGCCAGTAAAACCTTACCTTTATTTTATAGCTAATGAAAGTAGCCCGAAACCTCTATTCATTCTGACCAAAGTATCTATACCTGCAGACCAACTGATGAGTAGTAAAAAATAGTGGCCTTCATGCAATTCTTTGATTTTATAAATACCAAATTAGTTTTGTATAGGCCCTGTACCGTAATATATGATTGTACGTCCAAGAACTGGCATTTAGAGGTAGTTTTAATCTATGTAGATTTGTTCCGGAATATGTAGCTACAAAGAACATTCTCTGCAGACTGGGTATCTTTAACAAAAAGAGTTTTATTTGCAAATGCATGCTGCCTTATCCTAAAGAGCAGAATGTTTAGCAATTCTCTGTGACAAATTATCCCTCTACTGCTTTGTTCTTAACCACAGGACCAAATCCACAACAACCTTAAAACACACTGTCCTTTGAAGACAGCTGCAGAGATAATCACATCTTTAACTTTTAAAGTGACACTGACGTCTTTACGGCATACAGTAAACACACGAGATATACCGTGGTTATAAAAAACGCGTATGCTCCCAACTCATCTAAAGCGTATGCACCCCGAATCCTAAGCATTTTTCTCATCCACTGCTCCACGCCTCTGATGGCTGGTACTGTAAGGACCCAGCTGGGAGCGGCAGATAACACAGCTTTTGGGTAGAGGGTTATGGTGCGCTTCTCGGGGACGGAAAAGGCATATTCCTATTGATTTTTCAAGCTATGACAGAAATAGCTATGTCTTACTCTCACTGGCTACTCTGAAACAATATATGAGAAATGAAGTAAAACAAAACAAAGGAAGCCATGAGAGACTTCTAAAGCACCAATACAATCATTTTTCACACAAGGCTCTCCCGTTTCTGCCCGAGCTTGCATTATCTACCTATAGAAGTGATTAGGAGGAGGGACACATACGGGCCATGAACCCTTTTTTATGTCTATAGCTAATGAAGCGGAGAAGTTGTTAATGTATGCAATGCTGGAGATTATATCAGCAAAAGGTGAAGACCAAGGAGATGAGAAGAGAGAAATTAAGATTGGATAGGACACTAATGCACAAATGGATGTAGCAGAAGATTTTTCAATAATGTTACTCTAGCAGAAGAGCAAAACCAGGAGAGGCTTCTATGAAATGATACTGGTGTGAAATAGAATCAAGAGAGTGCACTGGACCGAGTAAAGGTAAAGAAGATTTGTGTCAGCAACCACAAAATGACAAAATGTAGGGACAGAGTCAGTTAGACATGCACTTTTGTTCTGCCATAGCTACTGTTTCATATTGAAGTTTTATTGAAGAACTGTTGAACTAGTGTTGTATTTGGTGCCTTAATGTAGTTGATTCTATTCATTTCTGTTTGCATGCATAGAATGTGAGGAGCTTTTAGATGTACACACTAGATGCACACAAGATTGCTTGACCAAACAGACTCATTCTCTTTCTATATGAGGTTGGTCTGGGACCCCTCCCATACAGGCCAATTATAACTATTGAACATTAACTTTTTTGTTTTTTTGCAGTGATTAGTTTGCCTGACTGGTTGCATTTTGAAGTAGTCTGAAGTATGTCTGTTGGTTCATCACAGAATTTCATCTCAATCAACAAAGACCAGATGCATTCTGAGTATAGAACATAAAAATAGAGACAACCCAAATGTAATTCTGAATATCTTAAAAGTTGCTAAAAAAGGAGGGTAAAAAGTTTGAGATCCTAGGTCAAAGTCGTTATAAAATACATATTGAAAACAGAGATGAAGTTGGGAAATTATTTCACAGCATTTCGTAAGGAATTGACCTGGAGCTAAAGCACGACAAGGCCCAGAGGTAATGAGTGTGACTGCATGTGTTCTTATGCATATACGAGTATAATAGAGAGGATGTGACAGTGAGAGAACACTTTCTCCGCCCTCTGGCTGCTGCTGTACCTCTGGTAGGCAGCGAAATTGGGTAAAAATAAAAGTTGAAGGAACGTGAAGAAAAGGCATAAGAAATGAAATGATGAAACTAGATCAGTAAAGCTCTATTCCAGATATAGCAGTTTCAGGCATGCACAGAAATTGGGTTTGTTATCTCCACAAAAGACAGTTCAGACACACTTATCGGTCTCATGGCTTGAGTTTCACTCAGTTTCAAAACCTGCATGACGGGTCACAAATAGGCAGCCATTTTATTTTCAATATTTACAAAAATTGATGATTGAATCGATGTATTTGATCAAAAAGGGGAGGAAGAGAGAGGACTTAATTAAAATTTTTATTTTTTTATTTTATCATAAATTCCTATCTTCAATATTTAGAGGTTTTTAATCAATGCAAACAAATCAAGAAAATCTATGTTTTTCCATGCAGATCCGAAACTCTACCCATACAACCATAATACTAAAACTGAATGGAGTCTTTTCCCAAACACTGAGTCTAACTGTCAAACTTTTTCACAAAAGTCACAAAATAATTCTGCCTTTGAAAGCGAGTGATTAAGATAAAACTTTGCCCTTCTGATATATGCCTCCCGGTAAAAACAGCATCCTTCATACCGACTCCCGGCCGTTGCCATCTTTCGCAAAGCTGAGCAAAACAGTGGCAGAGAGTAAATGGTTTTGAGAGAGCTTTTTTTTTTTTTTTAATTTCGAGGGGGCAAAACACATTATCTTGGACTGTGGCAATAAGCTTGTTCAAGGACACGGTGACTTTAACACAAATATGAATGGCGTTGCACATCTACCTCCTAGGGAAATTAATCACTGTTGCAGCTAATACCAGTTAAATACATTTCTCAATACCCCAGGGGCTAAATAAGACCATTAGGGAAGGTGCCATATTGGATTGATCCAATAGGAAGCCCCAGCATCTCTGATCTAAGGGTTTTTTTTCTCCGTTTAGCACAACAGACAGTCCAAATCAAGGGAGATCACAGTAAACAAAACTGAAAGCGTATTAACGATAATGGCAGTATATCTTGCAACAACAAAGCAAAGGTTGTGAGGTTACAGAAGCACACGTCTATAGTGATAACTCACAAGAAACACAGCATATGAATTCATCAAAGTGATTCAAATTGGACGTGAATTGTAAAGATGGCTTCATTTATTATGAGGGAGGTATGGAAGATTACCCCGAGCGCTGTCAAGACCCATGTCCACCTATTGTTTGCATGTAAGCCTGGTAGAAGTGTATGAGCAACAATGGAGGCATTTGTGTGAGTGGAGGGATTGCATAGGGTGCACTGCATAAACAATAGGTCAGGGTAACCTGGATTAATGCATCATTCGGACACAAGGGCACAGCCGCAGAGCAGGCCAAAATAAGCAGGACAATATGGAGGGGTTTCTCAGTATAGAATCCACAGTGTTTTCTATAGAATGAGCTTCTACTGATAACCATTGAACTGATAAGATAGTGAATGAAAGTGCATGTGAGCAATCTACACGACATCATGAGGGTCATAAGAAGCTCTAACAAGGGTCTCAGTTCTTCTCAGTGACCTAATTTCACATTGACAAATATAGTATCGTAAATAGTACTGACAAAGGACAGATCGGAAAGTACTGTAAGGCCAAACTGGCAGTTGTCCACAGTGTAGGCCTCACAAAATAAAACAGCAGACAATGACAGTGAATAAACTTGATAGATAACAAGTCGTCCTTATCATTAGAGTGACTCTCTATGATGCCCTGGTATCCGATTATATACCACATGTGCCAATTGTATAGTATGGTATGCTATATTCATATATTATAACAGGATGTATTGTTTAACTAGGGCTGCTGTATTATATCTCTGAAAACTCATTTAATGCTACATAGAAATGAAAAAAAGACAGAAAGTAGAGATGGTAGATTAATAAAGACTATTATAACCTTGGATTTCCAGCAGCAGAGGAACATCACATCCAACACATACAAGGGCACAGTGCAACACACCATTGAAACGCCTAATTTGTTTGGATAGATGAGTGTTTAATTAATGTTATTGTTGCTGTCAAGCGGCCTGCTGGTTGACTGTGCGCTTTGTCTGCTCTCATAAAGGCGGAATGAGTGTCTGTGTAAATGTGATCTTTTATGGGAATAAACTGGCACACAACATCACAGACAACACATACAACAAACAACAACTACACAAAAAATTGCTCTTACATCTCCTGATTTAGGCTGTTTCAGCGGGGAGTTGGCTACAACAGAAACTGCACACACGCAAATGCAGCGTTTCTCAGGGTCAATAGAGCTATTATCATTTAAATCTTGCAGTGGCACGGCCTATTTTCCAAAAGTCACATTAGCGGCACCCACACATGCTAAACAAATAACACTTGCCTGGCTTGGACTTTCAACAATTTTGTCACAGTGGAGCGCACAACAACCAAGCTGGTCTTTTGTGGGCCTGCAGACGCCTGATGTTCCCAGGGCTTTTGGTTCTCTTCAAGGCCAACTCGCACAGTCAAAAACCCCCCTTTTCCAGTAGCCCGACAACCCCCCACCATGGTAGCTTTAATAAGGACTTCACAGGCACAAAGAAGCTAGCTAATCTCAAAGCAGAATGCCAGTCGATTGGCTAGCCGTGGAGATCACACTGACCTCGCACTCATTTGCTCACAAAGAATAAAACCACCATCTTGTTACTTGTCTGCAAGTCTCCCCTCTGTCCGATAGCACATCATCTCGCTATCATTTGGCCGGCGCTTCTCTCGTAGATTCTCAGGAGACTGGTATAATAGTGCTTTTCCTCCCAGGTGCATTGCTCAGTGGAGGGTACCTGCATCAAATTAATATGACCATATGCGTAAATGTGCCGTAACATATGTACCGCATGTGGTTGCAGTTTGGGAAATTAGGACAAAATCTCCCCTGGGTGGTTAATCGAAGGAGATGTCTGTTTACTAGCACAAACGTATACGCAAAACAAATGGAAGCTTGTGCTGAAACCATTTCCTCATTCTATAGAGTTTCTGTGGTGTTTCAATGTTGGTCAAAGATGTGCCAGTAATGTCACATTGCATTGTATTTGGTGAACCAGGCAGATAAAGTGTAACCCAGTAAAATTATTTTGTCCTATTTTCCATGTCCCTTTGAGGCTGCCATAGATATAGAGGAAGTGTGGTCTGGTCATTTAATTACATTACTTTTTTGAGTATCACATATGTCAGAATTTATCCTGTTTTATGCAGTAATAAAATGACATGTGTAGGTTTACAACCGAGAGCAACTGTTGGTACAAAGTCAAACATTTTCATACAAACTCATTTTCAACACTGCGTATAACAATATTTTGAGTTTCAGATAGAACATCCAGTTGAGATGGACACATTGACTCAAATCTGGTTTGCTGTTCATTCCAGGGCTAATCTCAATCTCATTTGTGCATTTGCTAAATAAGAAGGGTCTAAGGAGGGCATCGTTTGTATTTCTATTGTTTCAACCTTTTACTACTTTGAGTCAGCAAACCACAATTTCGTTGGCAGCTGATTTGGCACACACCTGCACTGCCCATCTTCCTGATTTACACTTTCACTACATCTGACCTTTAATCAAATTCAAATTCATTCTGTTTGTCTTATGTTTCGACAGCTTTGGCTTTCAACCTTTCTGACCTCTTCGAACAGCCAACACCCCTCACTGCTGCCAAAGCCAAACACACACACATACATCTCGGTGAGTGACACTTCCACTCAGCCCATAGAAGCGGGAAATCCTAGAGCAGTCTTTAAACGCTTGGTCAAGCCCTGTCTAAGAGCGAGGACTTGACAGGAATCAACTTCGCTGGAGCTCTGCAGTTGGGATAAGCACACATAGACACACCATTCCCCCGGAGCTGGCTGTCCTGATCTGGGCCAAGAAAACAAATCTGCAACAAGAGGTTTGGCCTACATCAAAGTACAGCCTAATGATGAAAAAACACCAAGGGATCAAACACATTATGGGGATGACATGCCAATCAGTATGGCTATGAGTTGGAGCAGGAAAAGCACTGGGAGAGAACTAACTTTGAAAAAAAATGGTACGCCCTATTTAATTTACAAACTAGTATCTGTAAAATGAGGTTCTTAAAGGTGTAGTCCAGAGGTTTCCTAAAAACAATATGAAACTGTTAAATATTTTTAAATAAATGCCTAAAATTGAATATCTGACCCTATTCTATGATGTAAAGAAGCTCATCTGTCAATTATTTTATTTTAGTCCCTCCCCTGGTCTCTATAGCAACATCAAAGTTTGTGGGATAGAGCCTTGGCCAATAGCAGTCAAGGGAGAGTAAAACTTGACTTCTATTGGTCAAGAAATTTCTGATCTTGGGAAACCTCCAAAATACAGCTTTAAGATTGGGTTTCATGTAATTCTGGTTTGCATATCTGTTATTATTATTAGTACCTCACCCATTCACCCAAGGTGTACTGAAAACCAGAACCTAAATCCCTCTATAGTGAGCCCCAGTCTTTATAGGCTTTCACTTGAAAAGCTATACTGCAGTGCTAAATTGTCTCTGCCTTGTTTTCAGTCCTAGCTCAGCCTTCCTAAGCACCTGG
Source organism: Philypnodon macrostomus (assembly GCA_036025475.1). Lineage (NCBI taxonomy): Eukaryota > Metazoa > Chordata > Actinopteri > Gobiiformes > Eleotridae > Philypnodon > Philypnodon macrostomus. Next base: position 8,942 of record JAVQKC010037557.1, read on the forward strand.
CTGATCCACGCTGCCCGGGGCCATCTTCTGCATGTCTGTCAGCCTGTTTGTGTACCGCATGTGTCAATCCCCCACGCGCCCTACTACAAGCTCTACCTGTACAAAAGCTATGCGCATCAGTGTTGTGTCAGTTTGAGGAGTACCCGGGGACCACTCAGGAAGAAGCGCCCGGGGCTCCACACTCAAAAGCCGGACCTAAAGCCGAACAGTGTCCCCCCCAATACTATGGGCCATCCAGACCTTAAGAAGCATGGTTAACACGCGCACGGGTCAGACGCCAAGCACAAAGGGCTCACTGATCAAAGCGTTTAACTCTAGCTGAACCTGAGCTAAGGTGCACTGATGATTTAAACATACGTCTGGTTTCTCAGAGGACCAGGGCAGGGATTGTGAATGAGCATCTTGATGCAAGTCTATGTCTGTTTTAACCTTTGTCTCTATCGTTCCACGTGTTTCCTGCTATCACACCATCACACGTAAAGTCTGTATGTAAGTAAGTATGAATCTATGCTATACCATAACAATTTGACATATAATGTATGTCCTTGTAAGCTTTCCATTTGACTATTCCTCTAGAACATTTCTCAAAGCTATATTTTTCAAATTGTAATATATATTTTCTGCTATATGTTATTCGCTATGTTCTGTCAAATACAGTATGTCACCATCAGGACTTATGCATAGATGCACACAATTTATTTTCAATCCCAAAATGACTGTTAGTTTATAGTCCACAAAACACATATCATAACCTCAGATGGTGGGTTTCCTACAGCCAGTTGGCTTTCATAAAAAGTGCAGTTTTCAGATGGAGTCTTGAAAAACACAAAACCACTGAGATTCAATTTGAAGTATCTCAAAACAACTCCTAGGCCTCTAAATACAGAACCCTTAACAATATACTACTGTGAACAACACCCTGATCTTTTTTTACCTGAAGTAAACACAGTGATGAGCCAGGGTGACCTTTCCCCAATCACACGGCCGCGTGCTACTCTTACACTGATAGGTTTCGTGTAACAGCGCTGTGAAGATTCTCATAGGTCCGTGACATATTAATGAGTTATCTTTGCTGACAGCCAGCGTGGGGGAAGAAGAAGACAAGCAGGCGAGGGCTGGGGGTAAAAGTAGCACTGCTTTTTAAAAAGGCGAATCCACCCCGGTCCCCATTGTCTTGTGGGTGACAGGCTCCGGAGGGGGGCAAAAACGAAAGGGGAGAGTGTCATGTCAGGAATTCACCAGTAGCAGTGAGAATGGTGGAAAAAATAGAAATACAGAAGAAGAGGTTGAAAAGAGGAGGCAGGATTTGCATTTGTGTGTCTGACGGTAAGTGATTCAGAGAGGAACAGTGATGACAGTAATGAATGCTCCCAACACAAAAAAATGAACGGATGCTGGCCTATTATTATCACTGTCTGCAAAAGAGATTTACAGTCTCTGCACATGCATAGATATGTGTATATATGTGCAAGGGTGTTTCTATATCCTATACCTTACTCCTGATGAGGTGATGAACCCTCTTCTCACCGTCCAGTAATGGGATGTGAGCCCTATCATTTCTGAATACACAGTAAATAATATATACACTTGACATACTGTGAAATGTAGACACAGTTCACAGTACAGTGCATGTCATGTTGGTTTATAACAAGAAATACACTATGCCGAATTATAATCTACGCTGAGATTCCTTTAACAAAAAAGACTATACTTGGCCAAAGAGTACTACTATATTTACTTTTATAACGATATGAAGTGGGTCTGGAGTAAAAACTGTAAACAATTTGGAGAAAAAAAATTTACCAGAGCTGTCCTAACCAGTTCCATACCTCTCCATTATAAACAAGAGATCAACCAGCAGTGTTTTACTTTCAAAAGTCTTGCTGAATCAATATCACTGCATTGCTTCACTGCTTTTTAAGTGTTGTAACAAAAGAAACAGTAGCTCAAATTAATCAAAACAAGCTATCTGCACTTCTATTATAATCTGTGAAAACAATGCTCCCTGATGAGCCATTAAAGAGCTCTTCTTGTAGCGTGGTAAAAATCAATAGCTGGCTTCAAACCAGTGGGTCACATTCAAAAGCCCGCTTCCTAGTTTCTTCTGACAGTAAGTCTGTGTAAGCCTTCTTTATCCCCCATATCTTGTCTGTTTTTACTTAGGATCCTACAGAGTGTCACAGTGACTTTGTACTTGTAAAACTACAGATTAAGATACTACATTCAATGGGCCACACTGTAAAATGTCATTGTGCACCTATTAATGCTTTTACCAAACAGTCAAAAGTGCTGTCTCTATAGCATTGTTGTGTGTTATTAGCTAAGATTAGCTATTGGTCAATAAGGAATTACTATAAAACAGAGAACGCGTAAAAAATACTTATTAATAATAATAATACATTTTACACTCAAAGACGCTGTACAAAGTTAAACAACAAGAATAAAGACACAATAAAAACAATCAAACTTTAAAAGTAGTTCTGAAGAGGTAGGTTTTGAGCAGGCTTTTGAAGGTGGGGAGGTCAGAGGTCACGGATGGCTCTGTCACCCTAGGTTTGGAGCTTCAACCCATAGGGGAGGAACGAGGGGTTGATCCTACGGGGAGGGACAGGAGGTTGGTCCTACAGGGGAGAGACAGGGGAGGGACAGGAGGTTGGTCCTACAGATGAGGGACAGGAGGTTGGTTGGGTGGTCCTACAGGGGAGGGATGGGAGGTTGGTCCTATAGGGGAGGGATGGGAGGTTGGTCCTACAGGGGAGGGACAGGAGGTTGGTCCTACAGGGGAGAGATGGGAGGTTGGTATCAGAGGGATGGAGTGTGGTGGTGGAGCAGGTCAGAGAGGTAGAAGGGGGGCAGATTATGGTGGGCTTTGAAGGTAGTGAGGAGGATTTTGAATTGGATGTGCTGAGGGATAGGGAGCCAGTGGAGGTTTTGAAGGACAGTGGTGATGTGGTCTCGGGAGCGGGTGAGGGTGAGGAGGCGGGCAGCGGAGTAAAGGCTACAAAGCTTGCATTTCTAATGTAAGAACTAAGAGGTGGCATTGTTTTGTATTTGTACAATGTTGGGAATTTGGCATCTTTATTACCATTGTTATTCTTCACTTTCTGTAGCACACTGTAACCTTACCTGGAAACTGTGTAAATAAAATGCCCTTTTCTAGCTGACTTGTATCAACTAATGTGCTGGATAAGAAAGTGTAAAAAGACGAACCAATGACTGCAGCTGTTATTCTTGGAAAGTGATGACCCTGAGCATGCCATGCTACTGGGAGCATGTGTGTGTTCTCAGTCTCTGGTGAGTTTGTGTGAAAATCCAAATGAGTGTGGTGTCATCAGGACCCAATGGGGATAGTGAGATCACCGAGCTGTCTGTCTGTGCCAAGTGAAAACTGTGAATCATGGGGATAATTGGTTTCCTTTCTGGTCTTAAGACTCATGTTGGAGGCGGTATAAGGACATTGATCAAGTTGATAAAAATAATGAAGTGAGAGAATGACTAACTAGTCTCCCCACCCACCAGGTCTTGATAAGGGTCTAGTATAACTAGGTATAGTGTAACTTTACTTGTAGGGTTAAAACTTAAGTGAAATGGCATGCACACATTCACGCCCACACTTAATCAATATGGACAGTAAAGATTTGACACTGGGCAGACACAAAATTAATGCACCAAACATTAGCCTACAGTTTAAACTGGTCCCATATAGAAGGAAATACTGTACTTGCATACTGATTTAGATCAAAATCAATACGCTTTTCATTCACAATAGTTTGCATGGAATAAGTGGATTCAAAAAACAGCCGTTGCTTCTCTCACAGAATCTTTTTGCTGTGACAAGTCACTTCACAGCTTGTGAAGACTGGCTTATTTAAGAGAGAAAATTGCTTCCAGATTTGATCAAAGCAAACATTTTCACTATTATGTGGTTAAAGAGACCCATTTAAGAGTTGATATTAAAGACACTATCTTCTCAAAATAAATCACAGAATAAAGGCCACCCATTTTCAGTTATGGCTAGCTGGACTTTCAGCAGAAGGTGGCCTGAATGGGACACAATCTAGAAGCACTTTGGATTGCTAAAAACTGGAAAACATTTTAGCTTTTCTCTGAGGATCGAATGGTGGTCCAGCCATCTTGATTGTGATTCTCTCGTGCCTTGTTACAACATTACAATTATTATCAGCAGCTAATACGACCAGCTGGATTCTTCACTGTAGAACAGCACGTTGTCGGTTAATGGCGTCCTTGCCCTACAACTGGCTCGTATTGTAGCTCACACACTCTCTCAATGTCAGACTGTCACTAAGTACTCCTCGGGCCCGACTCAAGAGTGCATAAAGGTCCTGCCACCCTCCCACCACCACTCACCCATATGCCAGCGGCTTCTCAAATCCATTTTTGCTGCATGTGACATACAGTATATTGCCACAGTGACATTGCTGGGCCCCTTTGGCATGGTGACCCCCTCCTTTGACCTCATTGGGTCACCTTAGCTCTCTCTGGCACCCAACTGGGAGAGTTTTGCATGTGGATGTGAACAAGCGTCTCTGGCTCTACTCCAATTCTCCTGGCACAGTGCCGCCTTGCTCCTACGAGTTACCGGTCTGGCGCCTTTGGCCGTTTTATCTCCTCAACATGCTCTTTTATGGTGTAGGCCCAGAGCAGGACAAGTATTGAGTAAAAATTCTGATTCCCAATGTTTTGTTTGTTTATTTATTTAGTCAACAACAACAAGGATTATTTTCCTCCTTAAAAAAAAAACAATACAAAATAAATTGACATTAACATAATAGTATTAAGGCTTACATTTAGCTTGATGATGTCATTGAACAAATATTTTGCCAATAATTTTCAACATTTTAGTTTTGCTTTCATTTTTACATTGAAGTTTTGTCTTTTTGGGCTGTTCTTCTGTTGAAGTAGATGTAGCCACTGCTGAAAGACACTTCTGTCTGTATGATGTGCAGCTATAAATTCAATGCTGATGCGTAAAGCAACCAATGGGGATTAATGATGTTTCCTATAAGAAAAATATATATAATAATATATATATGTATTCAATTGCGTGATTTTAGTGAATATATCAACTCAGCATTTTCATTTATTTTAGGTGTGAGCTGTAGAATGTAAAGTGTTTCAACATGTGGACATCTTCTCATTTAGGTTACATATTAGTACAAAGGCCATCTGTTTTGCCCGGGCCTATGGGTTAGCAACAGGCCTTAATCCATCACATTGTTTGTGTGTGTGTGCGTGTGTGTTATTGCGTGCGGGTGCGCGTGTGCTTAATCTGTCTGAGTTTTCATAGCACTCCGGTGGTCGAGCTGGTAATCACATGTAGCCGGGGCAGAGTGAGATTTAATCCAGAACGCTAGCCTCTATCTTGTTTCATCTCAGAAGTCATCTATCCATTTGCTCCTCTCGTTTACGCGGGAACCCATTTCTTCTGTATCTGTATCTGTGTGCGATTTTCATTCCTTATTTTAATGTATAGAAAAAGTAGTGGTAGTGTAGAAAATGTTTACCTAGTTATTGAAAGTAACCTCCAGACTATAAACTACATGCTGTTTTATCTACCCATAAAAAATGCATTCATTATATTAACAATTTGACAAATAAAGTGAATGGGTCCTGATTTTAATTAACAAACCCATTGTAATTAACATCAGCCATTTTAATTCACTTTCAATTAATGACAATGTTTGTGAATGGTGATTTCAACTTAACCAACACAAGTGACAAGATTTCCTTTGAATAAATAACTAAACATAATCAAACTAATGCAGCTCTCCAGTTCTCTAGATTTAATTTGTTTAAAGATTAAACAGCTGGGAAACCATCAGTAACAACATTTACATTCTAGATTGATTACAGATTACAGTAGCAGTACCTGCAGTTTTGGAGGTCACTACACATCATTCACTTCACAGCAGTTAATGGAGAGCACCCACCGCATATTTTGAAAATTCACATCAAACTGGCTTTAGATTTGATGGAATCACAAAAAAAATGAGATGCATCATAAAAGCAACCATGAAAAAGGCTAGCCATTTCTCTTCAACAATAGCTCTTTTTTTACTCTTGTCACACCATGGCACATTTACCTATTATTTGAAATTACAGCCACTTGCATAGTCACATATATAGACTTTCAATGTGGTAGTTACCATGACGACCATATGGGGCTACAGTGGTCCACTTTTGAGGGCGACCAGGTAGTGAAGCAAACAGGTGCGGCAATGGGATTTTATAAATAACATTCACTCCTACGCTCTCAGGCAGCGTGCAATAGAAGATCTCAAAAACATCTCCTTGACAAGGGGACCCTACACTACAACAGTTCACGGTACACGTCTGGGGGTGCGCTTCTGTGGGCGGGTGGAGTGGTAGTGTACAATGGCTGAGGGGCGTCTGACTTCAGCATCACTGTCTTGATTGGAGACTAAGCATGTACTGATAATCCAAGCATGTTGGTAGAGTTCAGGTTTAATAAACAGAAATCATGCATTTTTTTATTGACAATAGAATTTATGTAAAATTGTAAAATATATACAGTACAGACCAAAAGTTTGGACACACCTTCTCGTTCAATGAGTTTCCTTTCTTTTCATGACTATTGACATTGTAGATTCACACTGAAGGCATCAAAACTATGAATTAACACATGTGGAAATATGTACTTAACAAAAAAGGGTCAAACAACTGAAAA
>JAVQKC010037588.1:0-12682 GCA_036025475.1 Philypnodon macrostomus
GAACGCAATAACTCAAAAGGTCTTTGCCAGATCTTTTATTCTTCACAAACATGTTTGTCGTGGTTTGGGGGCGAGGCCTCTTAATTGCTCATTAACAATATTAAAACCCTTAGAAATCAGGGTTGGCCGTTGGTGCCAGTTGTAGCAGACGTATGGGGCAGACTTATGGGGCAGACGTATGGGGCTGTTTCGCTGATATACACCTTGCTGTCGGGGACGACAGCACAGGCCTAGTTCAAATAAGCCCTTTCTCACAACTGCATGGCTCGAAAATGATTGCTCTACTGAAAGTGATATTGATGTCTTGATGATTTCAATGTCAGCTCTGTTGTTTATAGTTGTATATCCTTTTTCATTATTTCTCAAGTGGAAATGTATTGAATTTTAGTGAGCTGAGAATGCTTTAGAAATGAATAGCTTATAAGAAGTGCTTGTAATAAAAGTACTACTTCTGTGGGCCCTTTGTACAATGGTTTACTCAATCTGCAGACAACTCTAGTGGCCAAGCTTGGATGTTAAAAACGTCTTCTCATTATCAGCATTGTTTGTTATTTAAAACATGATAATGGGAAACCTATATTTATAAACCTCTAATCTTAACACAATCATTATGTAATTTGGTGGTTAGTGTACCCTTTAAAACTCATACCTTTTATGTTATCTCTTTATCCACTGGTTTTGCCCGGTCTGCTCTCCACTGTCATTATTTATGGTTGCGTTGCAGACGGAGGGTGAGAAGCAGAACTGGAAGCCGGTGTTGGTGGTTCTAACTGAAAAAGACCTGCTATTATTTGACAGTCTCCCACGAGGCCGAGACGCTTGGCAGAGTCCTGCGCACACATATCCTCTGCTGGCGACACGGTAGGTCCTCCCTAATATATACACACTCACAGGCCCACACCAAGACTATACCCACACCCCCACTTTGTATTCAGTCGACCGCCCGATGTGGTCTCAGCTCTGGGGTTTGACTTTCAGGATGGCTGTGTGTGGACTATATAGATTAATATTATTAACACGTGAGAACCTATAGAGAACGAATGTGAATTTCAGTCTGGAAACTAACTGTCCAGCCCAGGGTGGTAGGTAATGGATGGTATAGGATCCCACCACTCAAAACCAATTCATACTGCCTTTTTGTCCTTGAGCAAGGCACTTCAAGTGTATTTATAGTGGTGGATGGAGACTTTGGTGTGGTATGGCTTCCACATCTCCAAATATGCCTCAGGGCAGCTGTGATCTCAAAAGTAGCTTACCCTCACCAGAATATATATTGTTTTAAAGCCATGGAAAGCACAATATACACTAGTCACAAAAAGTTAGGCATATTTTAGCTCTCGTGAAGGTTACTGATGGAAATGTGTGTTGATGCAGTCTGGTGCACTCTGGTCCTGACCGGGGGTCCCCTCACTCTGGCACAGAGCTCTACTTTGCCACTCGGACCGGCACGCGACTGGGCATCGAGAGCCACCTCTTTAGAGCCGAGACCACCAAAGACCTGTCTCTATGGACCAGGCACATAGTCAACGGGTGCCACTATTCAGCCGAGATGATCAAAGAAGTCTCCACCAGTGAGTATTGCACAATCGTATCGAGAATTAGAATTAGAAAGAGAAATAAAAACAGAATACAACATTCAGAAAGATCCCTATTTTGTTAGGTACACCTGTTCCACTGCTAGTTAACACGTAAACTAATTAGCCAAACACAAGACAGAAGATCACTTCATTTAAACACGCAGACGTTCATCAGAATTGGGGGGAAAAAGCAATTTAAATGATGTTGAACATAAATGTGAATATCGAGTTATTGAGTGGTGTGAGCCTCTCGGGTCACTTCTGTGTGATAATGTTCTCACACATTCATGCCTGGTCTTGAAAAACATATGCTGTAAGATGTACAAAGCTGCATGACTAAGTATTGCCTCGGGTCATGTAAGCCTAAAATAAATCTAAATCCAACGGATAAAACCAAATATACACAGTCTCAGCGAGAATAATGTCTGTGGTATAATGTGACAGCCATATAGAAGATGTGGACAAAGCACTTGCTATTTTTAGTCAGGAATGCTATTCTTTATCTCTGTGAATTTCAGTCTGCTGTTTGGCACTGGGCACTTGGTTGTCCTGGGAATTATACCCAAGCACCTCCCTTCCTCTCTCCTAAGGCCCAGCTCTTCTCTCCTGGGCCCCTGCATTGCACCCGCTGGAACACCAAGCCAAATTAGGCCCTTTTTTCTCTCATACGTGAAGCTGAATGTGTGAAGTGCTGCCCCTGCATTATGTGTCAGCAGAAAGTCTCAGTACAAAGTCCTCTAAATCATAGATCTGTGCTTTTCAGGTGAACATGTTAGACTTTAATGAGAACAGCAGGCTCCCCGATGCAGACTACCTTTATAATGTACTAAGGTAGAACATAGAAGAGGACTGTGTGCCTGGAAAAGCTGTACAATCAAATGAAAAGGGCAGGACATTACATTCACTGACCACTTTATTTGGTTCACCTGTTGCATTTACTTCATCAGGCAATGACATGGCATCTGCATTCAGATATCAACTAATCAACTAATGTGTTACATTAAGGCTCCCAAATACTAATTGAATTATTGTTGTGGGGCTGTATAGGAGCCTATATTTGAGTATTAATTTCAAATCAGTTTCTCAAACTTTAGTGCACTCTATGTGATCAGAATTACTGTTTGTAAGAGATGGATGCTCTTCATGTTTTGAAACTCGAACATTCAGCCAAATAGTTGGGGCCATTGATAAATAACTAGAGCAGCCACAGAGTGAACCAGAGAACAGATGGGACTGTTTCATTATATTATTGACATTTATACCAGTTTTATTTGCATGTGGTCTAAAAATATGATTGTAAATATTTTTATTGACTATTTGCAGTAAATGTCATCATTGTTTTGTAACTTCATCCTAGGAGTGGGCAATATGGCGATACAAATCTTATCGTGATATGAAGTAATGACGATCTGCTAATTTGGGGAGATTGTTCAATCGTGATACAGTGCATTTGTTTACTCTGCTCTTCACCACCATTTTTTACTGTAACAATGCCAGTGTTTATAAATATATATAAAATATCTCTGTTCTGTAAGACAAATATTACAAAATCAACTAAAATCATGTTAAAATCTTAATAAAAGCGTGATATATTTATATATTTTTTAATATATTTTTTTACCATGTCACCCATCCCTACCTCAACCTTTGCAACACATACTGTATACCTGTTGGAATCATCAGTGCCAATTGCATCCTTTTTAACATTTAAAAGTCTGCTCCTTTAATCCACCATGTTTGTTTTAAAATTCAAAAAGTCCAGACAAGCGTAATAAAGCATACAAAGAGAAAGTGGATTCCGTCAGCTTGCGATGGCTGTCGGGACATTGACCTTGTCAGTATTTGATCTGGGTACGTCTCTGATAAATCACTGGGATCGTTTCACTGCTCATTCACTGTCAAACCTCATGATAAAGATGTGCTGCAGATAGACGAGCTCTCAGTCACTTTCTGGGCACCGGGCCATTCTCACAGAAGTTTTAAAGGGGGTTGTAATTTATTCTTTCTCCATAATCTAATTTAATACCACTTGGCTTGCCGTCACTTATCGCCAGCACAATTTTTTCAAATGTCCATATCCGCATCTGCTACATATCATAAATTCATGCCTGTTAATGGTTTGTCTTCAAATTACCATTATTGTTGCAAGACAGCTACACGTGTTTAATTAAACCTCATCGTCTGCACATGGCATCTGTTTTGTTGCAGATATCTGATGTTTAAAAATGTCTAGATACTAAAAGACTTTTGAATTCCATTATTTATTCATATTTCTCATATATTTTGAATTTTGCTGTCTGGGGGACCATAGATATATCTCATTAGTTTGGCAAAATGTGCAAGATTGATTTCGAGGTCAAACGCACTAAAGAAACAGGTAAACAGCTTAATGACTGTGTTGCTGTGAAAGGCACTTAACCAGAGCAGCTGTGCAGAACTGAACCTGTTAACCTCCCCTGACACCTGCACAGTGGGCGCGCCACAAAGACCAACTAATGTCATTTAGAAGTTGTAAAAACTGTAAAAGTGGAGTTTATGTTCTGATTTATGTTTATGTGATGACCTTAAAGTAGGGGTGGGCGATATGGCGATAAAAAATTGAATCGTGAATTTGCTTAATCTGGGAAGATCGTTGAATCGTGATACAGTGCACTTATTTATGCTCTGCTTTTTACTGTAACAATGCCAGTGTTTGTATTAATAAAAAAAAATTATTAAGTATTATGATGAACACTGGATGGAATGTACACTGAAATAAAATGAGGTTTTCTGAAGACACTAATAATAGTTAGTACTGTGTAAGTAACTCAAATTTACTAACAACAAAAATTGTGATAAAATCGAAATCATCAATCATAATAAAACTGTGATATTATATTTTTACCATATCGCCCACCCTTACCTTACAGTGCCAGACTCCTCACACCAAGTTCCACAAAAATATACTTGTCACAAAATTATGGGGATATTTCATAATAATAATTAATTTCACCCAAAGAGTCTTTTTATGACCCAGGTATGTGTATTTGCAATTACCAATTTCTTATTGTACTAAGATGAGACTACTCCAGGACTAAACCAGGATTCAAATGGGACTTGAACAGGTCTAAAACATTTCTAAACATGATCTAAACCAGAACCAAACCATTTCTGAATCAGATTTAAAAAGCCAAAACTGGCTTTAACCTTCCAGGACTTAAACAGTTGAAGTAAAACTAAACCGGATTTTGATGGGGATTTAACCAGGACTTGAAAAGGTCTAAATCGGGACTTAATCAGGTTTTAATTGAACTCCTTAATAATACTAGAAAGAGACCAAGTACCACTATTAGTTCCTGCACCACAGTTTGAGAACCACTGGTAAAGCATTTCTCTTTGAAGCTATATTAAGCGAGTGTTTCTTTAAATTCTCTAATTGACTCCTCTTCATCTCTCAGCCCTATCACTTTCACATCAACATCTTGTCTTTTCTGCTCACCATTCACCAAAGAGGGGCTTTTGTTACTGCCCCGGAAAGCCCCCTTTTATTGTGTATTGTGGAGAGCTCTGGTGGGAAACCAGCGAGGTCCACAGGTAGACCAGTGTAGAATTTCACTACTGAACAAAACACCTTTTCTGTGGACTGTTGGGGAAATGTTTCTACCTTTGTTTAAAACACTCATTTAAATTTGTTAAATTAGTGGCTAATACACTGTTACCTATATAGGCTATACATATATAATAGGCTGGTTAGCCATTGGAGCTCCCAAGCATGTGACTAGGCATACCCAAGTGGCCTGCTGCGAGTTTAATTACATTTGTATGCTTTGCTTGCAGGTTGTTTTCACAGTTCCCCACACAGTTTGTATTTAAAACTATTCAATTACTGTTAAGTGTTATTTATTGCATTACAAACACCGTCTGGTAAACCACAGAGCATCACTTCACAAATTCTCACAAGTCACTTCCTGTTTAGATTTGCACAATTCAAATGAGTGCTATGGAAATATAACTGAAGCTGTTGTCATAGTAAAAGTCACTGTCTTGCCATTCAAGCTTAAAAATGACATATTAAAAATGATATCTTTGTAGATGCACACATCACACTCAAGCAGTAGGCAAATAATAAAAAAGAACTCACTGTCACACAAACGCACTGCGCTGGAGATCAGATGAGAGAAGTGTAATCTGTAAATGTTTTCAACTCAAGGTCTTTGAGTTTTCAAAAAGAATGACAAAAGGGGGTATCTCTGCTGTCAGAACTTTGATATAAGACTAACTACATCTCCATCTCACCATGTGCAGATTAGTCAGGTTGTGTCAAGTGCTGCAGATAAAGACCAGAGAGAAATGTTGTTGATAAATGACATCAAGTTTTCAGCATGCTGCAGCCCTCGTGAAGAGACAAGTCTGTTACTCCAGTGAGGTACACCCTAATGTATATCGACAGGGGGCAGAAATGAACAGCCACAGAGTGAACCAAGGACACAGATAACAGATGGGACTGTTTAATTGTATCAATTACAATTATACTGGTTTTGTTTATGTGTGATGTCTAAAATATAAATATGAGGAATTATTTCGATCAAGGTTTGTTAGTGTGATTCTTTGGATGTCCCACTACAATCCTACTAATTGTCTGCAGTTTAAATGTTCTCCTGGTTCTGGTGCTGGTCCGGGGGCCAGTACCAGTTCTAGCAGGTCGTTGCTCTTTCAATCACAAAATGCTGGCTCTCGGTTCCTGTAAATGGCACCAACTCAGCACCAGTCTGTAGCTGGGCCAGAAACAGGCAGCACTTATAACTGACAAATTGAAAATGTGTTGCCACGGAGATCGAGATGTTTTGACCACAGAGCTCTACTCTGGCCCTTGTGCAGTGGAAAACCAAACTGGTGCTAATGGTGCGTTCCACTTGTGCTCGGAGGTTGGACTTTCCGAGTTCCGAGTTGTAAAAATCAATTGGAACGGCCCTTGATGTTGGAATTCCTACTGATGATGAAAAATCCAACATGGCCTATTTTACAAGAACATTTAAAATATAACTTGGATAATATTCAATGAACTTGTAACTTGCTCTGCAACTAGAACACAGCATTAGATAACTGACACAGAATTGATTTAAGAACCAGCCCAGAACCAGCCCAGAACCTGCCCAGAACCAGCCCAGAACCAGCCCAGAACAGGCCCAGAACAGGCTCAGAACCAGCCCAGAACCAGCCCAGAACCAGCCCAGAACCAGCCCAGATCCAGCCCAGAACCAGCCTAGAACAGGCTCAGAACAGGCCCAGAACAGGCCCAGAACCAGCTCTGAACCAGCACTTTGGTGGAAAAGGGGTATCAGTGTTCTCTCACCTCTAAAGATATGCTTTTTTAGTAGAACTGGTCACTCGAAAATTAATGTGAGAGTGGATGATTGTCTGTCAGAGTACGCCTTTGTGTCAACCCAGCAACTACCGGGCTGTGGTCCTGCGTGAACACTGCCAAAAGCCCATAGTTGTTAAGATAGGTTCCAGTCACCTTGGTGAAACATATGGAAGATGATTGAAGAAATTAATAATATATATAGATAGATTTTTACAGTAGACTTACTTGCTGTGTTGTTTTGCAGGTTGTCTGTTCCAGGGGCAGGAGTGCAGACTGGTCATACACTATGAAAAGGGCTTCTCTGTGTTGACCGATCCCAAGCTGCTGGACAATGGGGAGGACGAGATTCGATTGGCTCCCACTAAACCACGAGTCCTGCTGTCCTACTCCTTCGAAAAACTCAAGATGTCCTCCGACGATGGGACACGCATGCTGTTCCTGGACTTTGGAGAGAAGGAAGGGGAGATTGTGAGTGACGTATGAGTACTTTTTAGTATGCAGATATGAAATGAAAATGATTAAAACTGCCATCTGCCAAAAAAGGAGCTAATCTTTTGTGACACACTGCAAGTTAATTGGCCCTGTGGAGTTAACGTGACATCCTTTCTACTAAGAGTGCGTTTTCAGAAGAAGCACCAGAAGTTAAAATCATTAGTGTCTAAAGATATGTTTGAACTAAATGACAAAGTCACTGTTGTGCAAATCCCATAGTTACATATACACAAGTTACATAGATACATACTCTGCAAAGGCTTTAGGCACGTTTGAGGGCATGCTGTTTGATTGCAATTCATTTAGTTTATTTGCATCAGTGTACAAGGGCGGCAGTGGTGCAGTGGGTAGGCGCTCGCCCTTCAACCAGAGGGTTGGTGGTTCGAGTCCCCGTCCAAGCACACACTGCCGTTGTGGGCACTTAACCCACATTGCCTATGAATTAATGTGGTTGTGTGATTGGTGGTCGGTGGTGGTCGGTGGTGGTCGGTGGTGGTCGGTGGTGGTCGGTGGTGGTCGGTGGTGGTTGGAGGGGCCGTAGGCGCAAACTGGTAGCCACGCTTCCGTCAGTGTGCCCCAGGGCAGCTGTGGCTACATAAGTAGCTTACCATCATCAGGTGTGACTGTAGAGTGAATGAATAATATACAAATATGTAAAGCGTCTTTGAGTAGTTGTGAAAAGCGCTATATAAAATTGATGAATTATTATTATCTGCAGATGCTAACATACACAGGTTGACAGAAGTGAATGGCTTATATCAAGTTCATTGAATATTATACGAGTTATATTTTTTATTTTCTTGTAAAATACGGTGCCGCCATGTTGGATTTCTCATCTCGGGGTTGTTGCCAAGTTCCAGTTGATTTTTTCAACTCAGATCTCGGAAATCCCAACGTCCGAGAACGCCTGGAACGCACCATTATATATATACGGTGAGCCTTAAGAATAGCTACATCCAGGTTGGTTCATAGTCAGCACAAACATAACAACCATACAAGCTTTTCAAACAAAATCTTTCACATTTGGATCGACATGATTAGCTTATATTTCAAAACGTCAGTGAACCTCGATTGTTTTATTTTTATAATGTAAAGTTCAGCTGAGGATCACTATGACACATATCAGTGTGTTCATTCAAGCTGCTTTAATGTTATTCTGACACAGGTACATGAGCAGAATTCTCACTTCTCGTGTTCACAGCTCCCCGTGCAGCAATGTAATCTGGTACAATGTAAACACGGCAGCATAGATGGGGTGGAGGGGCTCATTGAAGCCATGACTAAACTGGTCAGAATTATTAAGATGTAAATCAGGACTAAACTAACTATGAAATGGTCCCACGGTATTACTTTCACTTGAATAAAGTTAGTTTTGATAATCTTACTCGAGTACACTTTTGGCCCCACTGCACAACGGTGTTTTGATGTGTCCTGGTCTTGTGTGACGTCTGTTGGCAGGACATTGACTCAGTTTGGTGCCAGCAGTGACTGTATTACCCACTGTTTAGAGAGACCTTAATTTGTATCGATGACCCTGCAGCGTCTGAGAGTGAATCCTGTTTGTGCGTCATCAGAATGCACCTGTGATTCTGGACGTGCAAAATGAGAATAGCCGTGTCTTTTTTGGGTAAGGTGAGGTAGATTATTGTCCCTATAAAGAATTATATACAAAGTCTTCTGCATTTGACCCATCTTGTCAATGCTGCTGGGGCAACCGGTCAGGAGCAGTGTGCAGCAAGGAGCCCCATCTCCAGATCTTCTTGATCCAGGTTTCAGGGTGTACCGAGCTGAGGATTTAGAGGATTTGCCAATTCTGCATGTTTTATATTGATGGGGAACTTCTTGATGTTTGGCAACAAAATGATCCCAACTGTCCAAATACGCAAATAATGCACTGTCCAGTTACAACTATCTAAAATGTACATATTCTGATTAAGGACTTATGTTCAGTCTGAAGACCACTCACATGACTCTGCTAACAAAATACATTCTACATCTTGAAATACATGTTGCATTTTGTATCTGTATTTCTTGAATTGCTTTGTGTGTGATGTATGTTTGTGTGTCTTGCGGGTCCAGGGACTGCAGATGGAAGTTCTGAGAGCTATCATCTGGTACGAGGCATATTTCTGATTAATGGCCCCTGATCTATAAGTCCCAGTTAGTTAAGGTTTTGATCTGTACTGTGATAATCCCTGCAGTCTTGATTCTCCTATAGTCCCAGTCTCCTCAGCAGTTATGTATAGTAGTTACGTATAGACCCTATGGAGACCTCATTACACACAGGAAAACAATCAAGAGGCTGACTAAACCTTATTGTTCCAAGGCTCCTATTGCTGTTCTGCTTTAGGGGTAAAAGTATATATATGTGGTGCAGTAAATGAGTGTAAAAGCCCTGTTTGCTCCATGCCGGACATCCCCAGGGGTCAACCTCGGGGCCGAGTACATTTTACATAAACTTTGGTGAGAATGTGTAGCATCAAAGACATGACAAGAAATGTATGAGACTGTTGGGCCATTGAGGACGTACGATAAACAGTCACAGAAAGCACTTTACAGATATAGCGTTAGCCAATATCAGCAAGAAGGTTAGCTCATTGAAAGGTCATTCGAAATACACTGGTCAGAGTTTGATGGAATTCTGATAAAGGTAAGTAATGGGGAAATGAAGAAATGATTAGTTTCTGGTGTGAATTTTGAACACCCTAAAGATCCAGGAACATCGAGACCAATGCAAGGTTGTGCTAAAGATACTAACCCTAATGACTTGTTTTAGTGAAATTGGAGAGAGCATTTACCCCTAAACTGGACAAGATAGGGACATACTGACAAAGGCTTCTTCCAGTATTTCTAGTTATTGTGATGTATCCAAAAACCATTATAAAGACTAATATGGAAAAATGTGTAAAACATGTGTAAAACAAAATACCTCAATAAAATAACTGGCTTAATCTAAATACACATTAAATCAGAAACATTAATTAGGGCCATCAAATCTACACATTGTGACCACCCCATCCACATTATATTACATAATTATAGTTACAGTTCAAACAGTCCAATCTCATGCACCAATAACTGCTGTCAGTCCCTCACTTAATCTATTTGTGAGGACCAGCTCAATGCGAAGGCAGAGAAGCACTGCCAATGGAAACTAGCCAAAGGTCTCAATGTACCGTGTCTATATTAGCAGGGTTAGCGTTAGCCAGCTAAGCAGTCGGGGGCTTGTGTTTTGACCCGAACCTAAATGCCTGCTGTGATAATCAGCTGAGAATAGGAACATCTACTTATGAGTGTCCACAGGTCACATGGATTTACTCTGAGATCGTTAGAAAGAGACACAACAAAGAGACTAATACTTTTCAGTGGGATAAATATCTGAATCAATGTAAACTCAATCCTAAAATCAAGACATTAAATAAGATTACTTACTTAAGTTACTTTTATCACTTGAGGATTCAGGCCTATACATTCTTTGCCAAAATCTGCACTCAAGTAGCTATTAACTAATTTCGGTTAGTTACTCAAAATTATTTAAATACTGATCATTTTTATATTAATAAATGCCACAAAACATAAAATTAATTACAATTAAAGTTTATTAAAACAGTTACATTGTGTTTTATTTCATTAAGAAGGTCTAAACTGTGCAGGAGAGTGTACCGTAAACAGTTGTAAATTTGAAACCTGCCTTCAGCCATTTTACCACAAATTCCTCTAAAAACTGTTCACTTCCTGTACCGCTCGTAAATGCCATTAGCAAACCTAAATAAAGACAATAACGACGGGTCACGGCTGGCTTGAGAGGGAGCGGGAGAAGACAAAAGGTGGGTGTGAGCGGTGTCTTCGAACAAACAAAACACTGGAGAACAACATGGCTGACTCACTGAGCTCTGAAGCACTCGTACTCCATATAAACAATGGTGTGACGGTTAGCCGTTAGCGCTGCATATGAGCCAAAATTGTCATTAGCAAGAGTCTGTAGCGTTTAATAGAAGAGTATCTAGACCCTTTAAAATGTCTGTCATATGGAATGTTCCCGGAATGGAGGCGACAAAAAGTAGTGTTTGTGGTGAAGGATAGAATATTTCTGATCTCTGTTCTTCAGCGTTTCTGTAAGGACGTGTAAATCCAAATGCGACCTGTATACTAATGTATACATTAAATAAACATACAGCGTGAGGGACATTCACTAATGTTTCCTACCCAGGCTCTGACATCACCTACATGTAGAGAATGGAGAGACTTTGTCGACCCGGTATCTGTTAGCATGCTGCTGTGGCGTATGTTAGCATCTTCAGTTACAAAATATGCTGTTGTTGCTAATCCTGCTAACTGCTAAATGAACCTGTTAACGTTATAGATTTGTTTATTTCTGAGTTAACGACTGGAACGCTTCAACTCGGAGATTCTGAGCTCTGAGGACGACTGGAACGCAGCATAAAGCTAGCTTGCCCATAACGTCTTTACCAACCTCGACGTTAGCTGTGGTTATGTGTCCATAAAGGGACATTGTGATGCAGTTTGGTGAATTCACAGGAAATGATTGAACACAATTGAACATAAACCTGTCTGTGTTGTTTTTGAGAACTCACCTCGCTCCTTCTTCTCCTTTGAAAACGAGTCAAACTTTCTGCGTAAGGACTTTCTCCGTTTTCGGGTTTCTGGAAAAAAGAAGAGAATCCGGTTAGTGGCTTTTGTGACAAACAATGGGACCATTTTTAAAGAAATATATATCGTTCAGGTCAAATTCACCATCTGTGTTCGGCAAACGACGAAAACAATGAACAGATGGGGTATTTTTGAGCCCAGATGTCAGACAGTAGCCAGATGGAAAATCAGGGTGGAACATGGAGCAAGCTAATTTATGTGAATAATAACAATGGATTAGATTTATATTGCTTTTCCACAGTCACACATTGGTGGTAGTAAAGTAGTAGCCACAGCTGCCCTGGGACATACTGACTAGCCTCTCCGACCACCGCCATACCTATCACCACATTCACTAGTTAAACACGTGTTGATTTCAATTCTAGCCAGTAACACTTTTATTTTCATCAGCCACTTTGAACATTTGGATTTTATGTACAGTACAGACCAAAAGTTTGGACACACCTCATTCATTCAATGAGTTTTCTTTATTTTTATGACACTGATTAACCCTGACAGGGCACACCTGTGAAGTGAACACCATTTCAGGTGACTACCTCTTGAAGCTCATCAAGAGAATGCAGAGTGTGTGCAAAGCAGTAATCAGAGCAAAAGGTGC
>JAVQKC010037600.1:0-11428 GCA_036025475.1 Philypnodon macrostomus
TCAAATAAAGAGCGCCTGAATGTTTATGACTCTGGACACACTTACTTTGGCAAAGTACACTTGATACAGTGATTCTCCACAGTGTACCCAACATAAAATATTATTATGACCCCACCCTACAACAAACAGGAAGTCGGCCATTTTGGACTGAAATTGGGAAGTCAGGTATATTTGACAGCCTCTAACTTGCACATACTTTGCCTGATTAGGCTCAAACATGAAACACCTAATTACCCCCGGCCCTGAACACGTGATAGCAGTTACCTCCATAGCGCCCCCTATAGACTGAAAGAAGAATGAAGTTTTAGGTACATTTACAAGATTTGGTAAAAAACATCCTTCACAAACTTTCAGACAAATCAAACAACTCAAATAGACAATATAAAAACCCTTAGAAATCATTGATGACTGATTAAGGTACCCGTTGGTGTCATAGCAGTTGTGGCAGACGTATGGGGGCATATACAACAGCATAGGCCTATAGTTTAGTCAGCAAGAATGAGCAACGTCAGTTTTTGTATGTAACCATTTAAAACCATAACCTTGGAACAATAAAACTTGCAACAGTACTAATTAAAACATAATACTGTCAGATGAGGTTCATTTGTGTTTTTGATTATTCTGCAGAGATGCAGAGGTCAAAGTGGCAATCAATGGGGACAGAATTACTTGCTTCGTTCCAGAGAGGAGTTCCATACATGACTGACTAGATAGATAATCAATCCTGTGGAGGTCTAAATTAGTCGGGTAACATAAAAATCTGGAATAATAAACCCATACAGTCAGACTACAGACATTGAGCTTATTGCTGATGAGCATGAGATAGCCTACACGTGGATGGATGAATCTGTATTGTACTGGTAATTCACTTTCTCAGTGGGTTTTTTTTCTGGTGAGGTGCATTTTCTCAGTTTACTCTTCAATAATTGATTTAAACGGTGTCAAGTGGTGGTGCTGGGTATAGCTGATGTTATAGATAATTGCTTTATTAGCCTCATGCAACGAGAAACGGCAATGCGGATTATACAGTGCATGCATCCAATAGCGTCTTCTCAATTTTGCATATACCTATTTCCATATAAATAGGGTATATTGCAACATATGTAGGCGGGCTACATATGTTTGCATTGAGCAGTTTGCATTGTAAGGTATAAGTAGGGAGGAATAATAAAGGAGAAAGAAAATTATTAAGTGTCCTGTAAGTGAGACACAAGGGGTAGTAGTATCTAAAAAAGCAGAGAAGAAGACAATTTGTATTTTAAAAAAGCCATTGAAGTGTGTCCACACATTGAGCTCTCCTGGGACTAAGAGGCACACCAAGACGAAGAATAAATGAATTTGCTTTTCACATGACATGTCATTAAAACCTGGTATATTTTCCCCAAGATGCTCTCCAGGGAATTCGCAATACAGACCCTTGGCTCGGTTTGATCATCCACACTGTGAAAATGCCAAGTACAAATTTGCAGTATCTGTGGCCGTGGAGGGAATATAGAGTCAACTTATGCCGCTATTTTTTATTTAGTTTGTGTTATTCAAAGCTACCTGAATCTAGAGAAAAATCTCACTATTGCGATGGACAATCAATTTTCTGTTTGTACATGTCATCTGGCACAGAGCCTGAGGGAATGTGATCATTTAGGTTTAACATCCGCAGTGTGCTGAATAATAATAAAATCACCCATGCGCAAAAACCTGTATATTGCAGAATTACATTATGTAATATTAAAAAAGATTAGATTATATAAACAATTACAGAGAAGTGTAACAATTTTTTCAGCTGTAGAAAGTGATCGTTTCAGTTTTTCCAAAATACTACATGCCAGTTAATATAATATACCAGATTATTGCATTTCACAAACATTACAAACATGACAGTAAAAACAGTAAAATGCAATCAGATGTAATTCTTTTTTTCTGAAACCAGTAACATTAGTACAAAATAAATAAATACATAATGTAGATGAATGCAGCCCAGTAAAACAACAGGAAATAACATTACATCAATTAATTCCTGAAAATCCACCATTTTATTCACTGGAATAAAACGTCCCAAGCATAATGTGATATTTCCATACCGTTTGTCAAAACAGTGGAGCAGGAAAAACAGAGAATAAATTGTACACTGAATGTCTATACTTATTTATCAGTGAGAAAATACATTCTGACAACATCTACAGAGCCACACACTGATGCTATGGCAAAGTCCTGCATGTACATTTTTGTAATTGCCAGTATATTAAAATGCCAGCAATGCTTTCCCAATCCAGACACTTATACTTGACCTGGTGACCTTTCCCACCGGGCATTCCCCCAGTTCTTGGAGAAAATCAACTGGTGCATACTAATTGGTGTGTATTCAGTATTGCAGATAGACAGCTTGTGTGTGGGTGTGGGTGTGTGCGCGTGTGTGTGTGGGTGCATGTATTTGTGGGTGGGTGGGCACAGGAGTCTCTACTGGACCATACACATGAGTCGACTCCTGTCATGGCTGCAGGAAAAAATCAGTACAATATGAGTTTGTAAAACCTGACTGTTTATTAAGACATACAAGAGCAATATCTGTGTCTAACGTGTCTCAGTTTGAATACTTTTGCCATTGCCTTTTTTACCTGGCTTTGGAAAATACAACGTTTTCACATCATAAACCTTTCAGCACCTGAGAAGTTGCCAGGAGGGCTGGATCCACATTTGAGCTGCTTCCAGGTTTTTCTTTCATCACAGTTTGGGTTTGAGGCAGGTGTGGGCTCTGCTCAAATGTTATCAAATCCAAAACAGAGCAGTTTTAGACCGAAAATATTAGTACTTGTTTATGGCAGTAGAATGTAAAATGTGTATGAGGGGAGCAGCTTTTGAAGAAAACCTCATTACGATTCAGATAAGAGATTTGTAATGCTTTTAAGAGACCAAAACACACCATTAGTATTTGTTGAGTTCCAGAGAAAAGCAGTTGCCCAGAGAAGACTAACAATGTGATAACATCTACACCTGTACATAAAAGTCATATAGGGTTTTTCAAAATTCCAGTTATTATCTCTATGTAATTTTTAAGAGGCTTCAGTGTGTGCTCAAGCTGATTAAATGATTTTGCCTACACAGTTTAGTATGGAGTATTTTTATATCATGTTTTTATTGTCAGTGTTGCATACATAAATGCATTAGCCATGATATACATTTTAGCTTACAAAGTAGCTCACAACTACATAGTGATACAGAGTGAGGCCAGTTATATTTTTCTATTTGCACAATATGGCTAAGTTCTTCATATGACATTGATTTGTTTGTTATACCGAGCACACGGTTTGATTCCGTTAATTGTAACATTGTGGATGTTATAACATAATGAGATCACAATACAATATGTTGCACACACAAGGGTGAAGGTGTCAGGGAAGCATATTCTCTTGTCACATCCCCCATTCTTGCAGCACATAAATGAGATGCCATGCACCCAGGTTGAGACGATAACCACTCCTGACACGCCACTCATCTGAATTTCAACTAGAAAGGCGAAAGGGACAGCACTCGCTCCAGGGAAAGGGAGGGAGGGAGGTGATTCTAGAAGTGTAATGGGTCACTACACTGATTTAGGTTTGATAAAGGTAAGTGGTTCCATGAGATAAGCCAATACTACAGAAAGAGAAAGCAATTTTGTGTATTTTCACCCTTGACCTGACCCTTTACCAGTAGTCGTCAAGGTTATAGCCTTTTCTTGCTAAACCAGCATGAAGATATCCCAAGAGATCTAGTGAGGTGTTTGATGGATTCACACGAGTGGCTCGATAAAAACAGATTGGAGTTGAGAAGCAGGGGACAAATAGTGCTTTAATCGGCTAAAAGTCTTGTGCGGGGGTGAGAGGACAATATGGGAAAAGTGAAGCAATGCAACAAGAAAGGAAAATAGCATCTCTGAATTCAAAACAGGAATCAAAAACTCATAATGTCATAAAAATGAGAACAATGAATAAATAATAATAATAATAAGTTAAAAGTGTAACTAAACCCTAAGCTGATAACCTGTATATATAGGGCTTTATTGTTGCTGTTAATTTGTTCTTTTGACATTTTAGTGCAAACTTGTTTAATTCCTTAATCTTTAGACTAAGTGCTGCCCTTTATAGGTTAAACTGTGGCTACTGTAGTTAAATTACCTATTGTTTAAAAAGCAGGGCTCGTAACATCACTATGTCAGGCTCAGGAGTTTGATTGGCCAGGATTGCTGCATTGCAGGTCAGAAGGTCAGAAGGTCAGAAGGTTCAGAGTTCCGAGTCTTAGAACAGTACATTTTTGCAGCATTTTGCAAATTTGAGTAAGGTTCTGCTTTAACTGTGATAGTGTGATGATGTGAAATGATAATGTATGAACATTTATATTTTATCAGTGTTGGGAAAATTAATTGAAGTCTTTCATCACACCAAATCCATAACAATGTTAAATGCAATCAGGCAAAACAGAGCAACATGGAAAAAAAAACACAATCATGTTTTGGGTAAAAAGGATTGCAGCATCGGCTCCACCCCGACTGTGTATACAGTATGTGTGTGTTTTTATAACCTCATTTTTCTAAAATAATCCCAAAGTTTCAGAGCCATAGACCAAATCTGACATTTTGTTATCTCCCTTGATAATGGTGTCATTAGCTCATGACATGCAGATTGATTGACTGACTGAATATTGCAGACTCTAATTGGTGTTGAAGCACCCCCCCATGTGGAGGAAACTGAAGGGAATAGTGTAAATCTCAGCTTTCACAGGTGAGAACCAGTGAGAAAAATATTGAATTTCTAATACGAGCTGGGTAGACTCAGCTTCCTGGTGGGTCTCAAAATACTGCGTCCATAGAGACTAGCTTTCAGTCTGTCTACAGCTGACAGATCAAATAACGGTAGAGGACTGAAGGCCCACACAGTGCAGCATACTAACTACATGTTCAAGGATGACTTTAATCAGTGGGTCATAAATTGGTGTTATTATTGGTGTTACGTTTTCCCTGAGAGGAAACATGTTCATGATAGTTTGATATAGATATGATTGAAGTCTGTAATTAATTATTATTATCTATTGAAATCATACAAATATACACTGCTTTGCTGCTCATGTTGTTGATATGAAAATCTACTAACTTGGCTGTTTCTTTAATTAAAGGGAAACTTTTCACTGTTTTGGTGACATTTCTCCTTCACAGAGCGCCCCCTACAGTTTCAGAGACTAGCAATGCACACAGAAAAAAAACACACAAAAAATATAGACTTTATATATAGACTCTAGAATATCATTAAGCTACGGTTTAACACAAAAACACTAGGTCTGTGTCAGTTTGGCATCTTTTTATTTCTTGGAGCTCTCTCTGTAAAAGCGCTCTCTGTAAAAGCCTGTAAAGCAATTTGTGGACTTCCAGGGACATTCATCCTCGCAAGGAAGCTTCATTCACCCTACAACAACTCATTTAGGATCACACTGACTCTGAAGTTTTGTTAAAAGTTCACCTTTAAGTTAGTTATCTCAATATTATGCCAACACTATCAAAGTTCAGTGGGACTGCACAGACTAGTGGGATATAATGTTATGTAAGAATGGTTTTGGTAGAAATGATTTATTTGATCATGTCTGACTCTTTGTTTTGCATCCCTTGTTAAACTGACAACCAAATGTGTAAAAGCCGTAACAACACTGGGACTATTTCAGCTACAGACTTGTGTTATAAAAACAGTTAAAGGACTTGATCTCAGGGCTTGAAATGAGACATATTTCAGTTAAAAAAAGTATGAACTATTTTTATATTTTGATTAAAAATAGCAGTCATTTCTATGTAGTATATTGCACCAATATATCAAATCAATATTTAGAAGTAATATTGATCAAAAATTGTAATCACTGTTATTGTGCGTACAAGTAAATCATGGCTCTTGTGCAGTACCTCAATCCATATAATGGAGGTAAGTACTATAATTATATTCCCAACATGAACTAACTGAGTCTTCTGATGATACCAATACTATATATTCTTTTGCATTAAATATATATGTGTCATTGTCAGTTGTGTTTATGTGTCCAAACTGGGGATACATGGGCATTGTACTCAAAGAGCACCATCCAGACGGTATTTTATCAACCTCGGCTTTAAACAAACGACCAGCAATGAACTTTCCATTACAGAGACACTAATGCTGTGGGTAATTTCAGTTTTTGAATTTACATAATGGACAAAATTGCTGTTGTGTGCCATGTATTTATTATATAAGAGATATTTGAAATGTTTATTTCTCTCCAGAGCATGTTTTGAATAATACAATGAGCCTCGAGTCATCTACACCAGACGTTCCCCCAAGTGGTTATTTAGTCGTGTATAGTTTCTAATCCTCAGCGGATATTACTTTAATAAGAAGTTGACTAACTAATGCAGTTGTGGTTAACAGTCCTGAAGGTTCTCCCAGTCCCAAACAGAAGGCCAAGTTCTGCTTTACGATTATTGACTTTGAAGCTTTTTAATTAGACCTTTGTGTCTTCTCAAGTCTTTGGAGACCAACTATGTCACACATGAACTGGGGAAACAAAACTTTTGCATCACATATATAAAAAGTAATTATAAGACTCCTATGGCTAGCTGGAGCTTGTTATTTGAAAACAACTGAGTGTGTTGCACACAAGGAGAAAATTGAGAGACTGGAGCCAATTTATTGCTTTGCAATCAATAGGCGCAACGATAGTAGAAGGGTATGATTTGTTGCATGGGCAGATAACAGTGGACAGAGCCTTAAGCCTTGCTTCAGGTTAGCCATGGGTCTCTATACAAGTCTGTGTCAGAGTGCTGCAGAATACAATAGAAGCAGGCAATAGCCACACACCACACTGCTGCGGATACAACAGCTTGGAGTAAAGGCGGCGAACAGGGGCTGAGTTGGCAGTAATTCAAACGTGCTACGTGCTCATCCTGAACATGACAGCCGTCACAGTCGTTTAAGGAAGATTTATCAGTGTCCCTCTCATGGCAGCCCTGTGACATTTCCATTTGGTACATGACAACGAATCACAGCAAAGTGTGGGCGCTGGTGCTTTTTGTACAGCGGTGATGTCGGAAGAATAAAATACAGTATTACCTGAAACATAGTGTCATTAAAAAGATAGACTTGATATATTCCTCAAACTCTCTAGGTACAATGGGAGAGGGGACACACGCTGAGAAAAAAGAAAACATTCTCTTTGAAAAAAGGCGAAACAGACAACAGTCAATTGGGGATGGAAAGGAACGGTACCAAAGTGTGGAATTAAGTATGCTTGGCCAAAATAAAACATGATGGGTGCATGGATGTGGATCATGAATTCATTCATGAAGAAGAACACGGGCACCAAGGGGTCAAGGAAAGAACTAGTGATAAATGGAAGATGGAGCCATTGGTGTCTGCTATAGGAGACCAATTACAAGACTATGGCTTTCCACGGGCGGGGTTGCAGCAATACATCACAATTGAACCTGGTATTTATGCACACATGCAAGGCTGAAGCGATGAAATGAGAAGCCAAGACGAATGGCATGGGTTGTAATGAGATGGTCCAAAGGGACAGTTGTTGTTGAAAAAAGAGCGCCAGTTGTGTGTGGGCCAGTCCCTAACCTCATCAGCAGAAATTAACTGCATTAAAAATTAAGTGAAATTTCCAAGGAATGCAATTTATAGTGGATAGATTGTGTCAAAATTAGTGGTAATTAAAAGCCCCAAGATCAGTCCATTTACTGGTATTATACCCTTCAAATATGTTTACCCTTGTCAGATACTAACATTTTATTGCCACTTTTTATGGCACTGATAAAATTTAAGGACCACATACAGTATTTTTTTAATTGACATGTGTCACCTTCATAACAGGCCACTGAAAAAGCCAAATGATATGGCTTTGAAAAGTGTCACGCTCCCTCTCGTTCAGGAATGGGCAAGAACAATCAGTTGAATGCATACATATCTTTTACACCAGATGCCCCTCCTGACATGACAAGACATGAGGGTGTTGGATTGTGTTGCCTATAAAAGATTAAAGCAAATAAACTATTTTGTTATGCATGCATTTGGAACTATTGATTATCTTAAACTCACAAATCAAACATCCACATCCTTCCCTTCAGCTGCTCCTGTAACATCTCTATCCGTCTCCTTTGCTGTCATGGACAGCGTAGCACAGCCATTGTCAGGTCCTTATTGTATCTCCACTGTTCAACTGCAGTCAGCCACACAGTGATTAAGCATTTAAGTGACTATCTATTCTCAGATGTGGCAGTTTGACATCGTGAATGAGGGAGCTTGGTAGTCGCTGCGTGTTATCGATCCACTAAATAAGCATAAGTAGAGATTCAAAAGCTTGTTAAGGGACCGGTTAACATTGTTATGTGAATGTGGGGAGAACACAGGCTATACTCTGAAATCTCATAAGGCATTATTAGGCAGTGTGTCCTCAAGGCTCTCAAACACATGCCACCACTATCTCAGGTCAGGATATGTAATTAGAGGCACATTTCAGCTGTGGTGGCAAAGGACTATGAATGCTAATAGAGATGAATCACTGTGTCGGAAATTGTGGTGATAAATGACTCTTTAGCTCGTAATATATTGACTATTGCGTTTATAAAGTGCTAACATGGGTGATAGTTTTGAAATTTAAAAGAGTAATTGGGCCGTAGTTCAGCTCACTCGGTAGAGCATGCCCATATTCAGAGTTTACAGCGCTCGTCCTGGAGTTGTGAGTTTGAATCCGGCTCACAACAGTTTTGCTGAATGTCATACTCTGCTCAGAAGTTACATTAATTGGCAGCAGGGGGAGTAGTGTGAAGGGAGGGCCCTAAGAAAGAGCTTATAAATATATAATAAGAATGCATCTGATTTTTATAGTGTTTTTTACACATTCAAAGGACTTGACCTTTCCCATTCACTCCACAGTCACACACTAGTGGTGGTAAACTACCCCTGGGACTTTCCAACCACCACCAAACACAATTCACACTAACACATTTACTTTAAGAGAAGCTTGGAGTGAGAATCAAACTGGCACTCTGCTGCATATATATACGGTAGTTTTAACTCAAATCAATGATAATGTATTTGCTTTTTACACTTTTTACTCTGTACATTTGACATTCCACTGGGACAGCACCCCTCAAATGTGAGAAAAGTGAATGTTGCAATGAAGACTGATTGATTGATTTTTTTCTATATTTAAAAATTACAATATAATTTCAAGACTTAAATGGTTATATAGGACCCAAAGGGACTTTCTTCTGTGACACTAATGCAATTCAACTGCAGTTTGGGAGTGAAGAGGGAGAGGGCATAAAGGAAAGAGATAGAAGAGAGCTTTAGGAGGTGCCATGTCATTGTAAATTGAAGCAAAGGGAGGTAGATAAAGATTAAGGGCCCTAAGAAGGAGACTGTGGGAGGAGAGGTAAAAAGCCCAGTGGATGCTGATGTGCCTGAATGCTTGAATGGGGGGAGTGTATGCATAGGGATGGGGAGAAAGGGGTAGAAATGCAGCACGATTGGGTGAGAGGCATCAACTGCTAGTGAGAGAGTGAGGAAGAGGAGGAGGAGGGAGCTGCACAACAGGCATCTGCTGCTCTGTGGAGATGAAGACAGCTGTGCAGAGAGAGAACGAGACTGAGGTGCACTAATACAACCAACTCATCGTGGAGTAGCAGGAGTTTCTTTGCACATGGAGTGAAAAAGCTGGAAGATCATTGTAAACTATCCAAGAGAGGGCGAAAAGGTGATTGTAAATATACTGCCAACATCTGCGGCTGCAACTGTGGAAGGAGGGAACAAAGGAGAGGAAACAAGGAGTGACCGCCGTATGGGAAGCAGGAGCTAAACATTGGAACAGGTGGGAAAGAAGTTATGATGAAGTTATTTGCATGCAAAAAATATGTGACATTTACATTTTTATTTTTTTTGTCTGCTATAGGAAAAAGTGAAAAATAGTAGTGCTTAAGGGTATTCAAAATGAACAGCAATTCCAATTAGTGAAGGCATCATAGTATGCATAAACAAATCCGCCTTAAGCCCAGTGTTGCCTTGTAAACACCATGTTGAATAGAAAAACGTAATTTAAAAAAAAAAAAAAATACCGTAAACACCTGCATGAATAAATCATTACTTTCCAGGACGGGCTGACAAATTAGACCATATGTCTGAGCTTTCATTTGGACTATTAGCCAATGCATTGCTATATTTTGCTCAGCCAATGAAAAAATAGGTAAGAAGATGTTTTAAGATTTTCTGGCTGCACATTTCCCCTGAGGTTTGTGACCCAGATTGGTGAGGTGCTGCCCCCGTGTGATTAAACCATGCCATATATTACAACAGCAACCATGACAGAAATTGATTTGGGCTTCATGCACTAATGTTTTGTGCTCTACCACTGTCTTCTCAAAGATTCCTGACCCGCTCTTCACCATGGCCTTTCTGCTTCACATTCTGCTGATTTTATTCATGGCTTATATGCAATGGTGAGAAAGAGACATGTTCATAACGCAGCAATATTAATGGAATTATGCATTACCTTATTTTTTTCCAGTAACATTAAATTGTATTTTTTTTCATCTATTCATTTAATCAGTGGTTGCACGTTTCCTTCTCATCACTGGGGAGACTGGAATGACTCTCAACTGCAACCGACAATACAGAGGCTGATGAAAGGATACAATCGCTACCTCAGGCCCAATTTCAATGGTAGGAATGTCATCTCACAACATTAATCAAACAAACCCTGATGCCCCACTGTAGCAATTTTTCACTGTGAAAGTAATGAAAATACATGTCCTGTACAAGAAAAAAAATCCAGTTTTTGTTCCCAGCGGGGCCTGTGGAGATCGGAATGAGCCTGGATATCGCCAGTATAGATGCCATCTCCGAAATCAATATGGTAAAAATACGGCTGCAATGTACAGTGTTTGTGACTGACTGTTATGTTGATAAAGAGCCCTTCTCTTTCAGGACTATACTGCAACAATTTTTCTCCGTCAGAGGTGGCGAGATTCCCGGTTGGTATTCCCAGGAAATGAGAGCGTCAGTGTGGATGGGCGCCTGGTATCCCTGCTGTGGATTCCCGACACTTTTATCCCAGATTCCAAGCGCTCCTTCCTTCACGATGTCACAGTGGAAAACCGGCTCATACGCATCTTCAGCAATGGGACTGTGCTCTATGCATTACGGTAATTATTTTATAATGGAAACACACAAAGCAAGGACAGGCTAATCCCACATATTTAACATTATGTTCTTGTATGTAAATTTGTGATAAAGCCCTGGCTTCTGCTTCAAAAAGGCACTCAAAGTCACTCTCTGTACACATCTCAAGGGCAAACTGCTAAATTTCAGGTTTCTTTAAGCATTTCTCTTGCAGTTTTGCAGACACACCTCTTTAGGTCATAGAATTACTGTCAAATCTC